>JAQZBX010013570.1:0-39655 GCA_029593785.1 Cabassous unicinctus
GCAGGGACGAGAGACGCCCACAGAGAGCCAGGGCAGGCTGGAGGTGCAGGGACGAGAGACGCCCACAGAGAGCCAGGGCAGGCTGGAGGCGCAGGGACGAGAGACGCCCACAGAGAGCGGAGATGAGGCCGTGGCTCCAGAGAGAAAGAGGGAGGGAGCAGATGCCCAGGGGTCCCTGCCCCACCCCCATGAGGCTGGGCAGCTTTTCCCAAGGCTGTTCTGGGGGTCCCCCTGTGTCCTTACACTAAGACCCTCTCATCCAAGCAAGCTGGGGTGGGGAGGGAGTGGGGGATAGGGAGAGAGGGGTGCTTCTGCTGCTTGCAACCAGGGTCCTTAAGACAAGGGTACGATGCAGTGGCTGAGCGAGGCACCCCAGTCTCGTGGGAAAGGGCTCTGGGAAAGGCTCAGACCTTAGCTCATCTGCTCCCTTGAACCCCACTTCAGGCACAGGGTCCCCACATAAGGAGCTCACTGCAAAGTCCACGACAACAAGGAGCCTGCCCCTGTTTTATAACATCGCTGGGGTTAAAGGGAGATGACGCAGGACTTCTACAGCCTCTTCATTCTGGGCAGATTCGGATTTGAGGTCCACAGCCGCCAAGGCTGTGGCGGGACATAGCAAGCAGACCCAGCACGGGACGAGGGGGAAGGACAGACGGCTTTAAGGCCAGACGGGCGCGGCCCGCTCTTAGCACAGCGCCCGCTGCCCGGGGCAGCCCTCACCTGTTAGGATGACCTCGTCCCCATCCAGCAGAAACGTCCTGCTCTGCCCGTTGCCCAGCTCTATGGCCTTCGTTCCCCTCCATGACAGCTCCAACATGGAGCCGAAGCTTCCCGGCTCCTTCACAAAGGAAGAGGGAAAGGGAGTCACAGGGATTCGTGCTGGCGAGCGCCTCAGCCCCTGCGTGGACAGTGCTCAGTCGGGCTGGGGGCGCCCCCCGTCCCTCAGCAGCCCTGCTCAGCTCTGTTCAGGAACTCAATCTTGACCACGTGCTCAGGCTTGTCCTTCAATCCCCTGTGCACCTGGGGGCTGTGGCTCTGGAGAGCTGGGAATGTTCAATCCCCTCCAACTGAGAGGGGACCTTCCCTCTAACCGGACCTTGCAGGAAGGGGCAGGTGCATGCACTTCCCCAAGGTCTCCTCCCTTAAGGTTCCGGGGCTACCGCGGGCTTACAGGGGACAAGGAAAGGGCCACAGCAGAGTGGCTGCTTCACCCCAGACGGGCGCGGCGTGAGAAGGTGACAACCGAAACACCACGACCATGTTTCCTGGCAAGTCCCCACGTGGCCTTCCAACTCTACCCTATTTAGACAGAGCCACGAGCCCCCCATTCTTTTGTCGGCCTCTTTAGATTTGAATTAGGAAAAGGTGCCCCTTCTGCCCACCCGGAGGTGGATGGAGCTGTGAAGAAGAGGCAGACGTGCGATACACCTGCCCAGGTGTGAAATCCCTCCTCAAGGGAGGCTCCCGTGGGCAGCCGCCACGGCGTGTCCTACTCACCGGCCCGCTGATGGTGCCAGAAGCCAAGAGGTCTCCCGGCCGGAGGTTGCAGCCATTGGCGGAGTGGTGGGTGAGCTGCTGCAGCATCGTCCAGTACATGTACTGAGGCACAGAGTGGGGGAGCAGGTGGGCCCAGGACGTCCACGGCCTCCCCACCTCCTCCAGGCTCCGCCAGCGGCTCCCTCGGGGCCCTGGCTGCAGTGACACGCTGAGGGCCCCCAGGGGCCTTCCCCACCTCCCCCATGGCCCCAGCGCCTCTGCTCCTTCCAGCCGCCCGCCTTCTCCAAGGAGCACTCCTGGGGCCACTGCTCAGCCCCTCCGTCCGCAGGGGCCCATTTGTCTACAGAGCATCTGCTCTGCCTGCACCCTGGCCTTCCAAGGTCACGTGGCCTTTGCTGTCAGGAAGTGAGCAAAGGGCGCACTCACGGCTCCCACCCGAGGCCTGGAGCAGACACTGGGCAATGGCGCGAAATGATTCCCCTAAGGGAAGCGAGGCTGTGTGGAAAGGGGCCCGAGGCGCCATTTGTTCCTGAAGATACTCAAGGCAGTGCAAGCAGGTGCCTTCCCAGCCCATAGCGTCCAGGTCTGCCCCTGTGAGAGCCCCGCATCCCGGGAGGGAAAGCTCAGAAGCGGCCCTGGCCCATGAGCCCCTCCAGGGCTCCTCACTCCTTCCCACTGGCCCAAGGAGCCCAGGATAATGCTACATTAGAAGAGAAACTAGAGAAAACAGGAATCCATTGATTCAGCAGATACTTAAAAGGCGCTCAGCTGCACAGTCATCACAAGGTTAAAAGGCAAAGGCAGACAGCGCCCCGTGCCCGGAAGGGGGTGGGGCGGCTGAGATGCTTGTGCAGTGCTGGTGGGAATGTAAACTGGTGCAACCTCTGGAAAACTGCTCGGAAGTGCTCCTAAGCGAAGCATCTATCGACTTCAGGACTCTGCAATTCCATTCCTGGGTAAACTCTCCACAGAAATGGGCACATGTGCACCAAGAAAACATGTTCTAGAATGTTCATAGCAACTCAACAACCATACATGCTGTATGATTCCATTTCTATAAAACTGAAAAGCAGATACTTTCATCTATGCCAGTGAAGCCAGGAGAGCAGTTACCCATGTTGGGGGGAGTTGAAGTGACTGGAAGGGGACATGGGGGGCTTCGGAGGTGTTGGGAACTTTCCATTTTTCCATTTCTTGACCTCGGTGCTGGTTGCACAGGGATAGGGATGTTCAGTTTGTGAAAATTCTTCAAGCTGTGCACTTAAAATTCGTACATTTTAATCTAGGTGTATTATACTCTAGTTAAAAGTTTACTTTTTAAAAAAGTCACTCTGACCCATCCCGCCCATGGCAGGACAGGGAAAGCAGGGGCTGGACCCTGTGGGAACATCCATTGTCCCCCCAGAAAATCACTGGGTACGACGAATCGACCTCCGTCTGGAGGGGATGCTGGCTCTCATGGCCACTGCTAGAAAGAGCAGAGCCATGGAAGCCCGGGCCCACGCCCTGACCCAGTGTCATATTCCAAAATGGGCTATTCTCCTTTACCATCGGGAAGGAAGTTGACCCTCTTTCCCCACTTCTAAGAAGCTGTTATCCCAGCTTCAAACTTACCTTAAAATTGGACCTGCATATGGTAGCAGCCTTGCTCATGCCTTCTCCTATTGAAAAGAGAAGAGAAGCAACACTGACGAAGAAACTTAATTCATGAATCAGAGAGAAAAAAAGTGACTCACCTTGCAATGTGAATTGTTCGTTTGCCGGGGCTTCATGTTGTCTAACATGATTCCACTTAGAGTCCAGGAAACTGAGAAAAGTTGGCTACTTAAAATAAGCTCATTAAAAAATCAGAGCTGGGAGGCTTCCCCAGAGATTAGCTAGTCCAGGGATGACTTGCACACCCAAAGCAGACAGCATTAACTGATCCTGGCACTACACAGCACTGAGTGCAGATGTAGCCTCAGAATCTTTCTTAACACAATGCTGCTGGCAGTCACTAATCAACTGGAGATGGTGTGCCAGTTGAGATCAGTTTGAAATCCTTGATTGAGGGTCATCTGCCTTTCCCCCAGGAGCCCTTTGGACAGCTGGTGCCATCTGTCCCCTGCCAAAGTCCTCCAATGACAGGCAGTGTGCTATTTCAACAATATTTATTAAACACCCACTACATGCATGGTGCCAGGCCAGGCACCTGTACCATTCCACTCGGTCAAGATCAGCCTCCCTCCCTTGGTCCTGGCTTCTACTCTGCGGCTGCTCACTCCAGGTGCAGCCTCAGGTGTGCTCCCTCGGTCCCAGGTAAGCTCAGGGTCCCCAAGCCTGCTCCTCCCAGGACTCCTTCACCCAGATCCCAATGCAGGACATCAGAACGACAACTTTGGGACTGGAAAAGGGGATGAGGTCTTGGAAACAACCACTGTACTCCGTGCTCCCTCTTCTCGTGGCCATCTCTGGGCACTGCACCTTCTCGATAATCTGGATCATCTTCCCACCCATGTGCTCCCCTGGCTGACTTAGTGTCCAGGTGGGAAGAAACAGCCAGGAGGAAAACAAGACAGAAGTGGACTCTGAGGAGGCCTCTGTGGGCAGGTGGGACGAGCTGGAACGCAGCGCATGTGGTTTTAGTCCCAGGCTCATCACTAACCGGCTCCGAGACTGGGCCTGTTCTCCACTCCACAGCATGAGAGAGTGGACCACTCCCAGAGGGCTCCACGGCAGGCACAAGGCTGCTTTCTAAACCCTTTTATACTCTGGGGAGTGTCCTGCTCCCCTCCGGGGGGAGAGGGCAGGGGCTCCTGCCTGAGCTTCTACCAGGAACCACCTCTGTGAGGAGTCAAGACCCTGGAACTGGCAGTGAGAAAAGACCCAACAGAGCCTTGTGCGTGGAGACAGGACAAGAGGCGGCGAGAGAGCTGCGAGGTCACTGGAAAAAGGCAGGCGTGAGGCCGGGGGTGCGTGGGGCGAGCCTGGTGTAAGAGGGAGAGAAGAGACCTGGCCAGAGTGGGGCCCAGGGGCTCCGTGTGGCTGCCAGGCAGGTCACCCAGCCCCCCTCAATGACCTCCCCAAGAGAGTGGGAGGCACCCCAGGAAGAGTGACACCTCACTGTCCAGGAGCCTTTATGTGATTAATCGGCTTAACCCTCACAACTCCACCATAAGGTCGATGCCATTATTATCCCATTTTACAGGAGAAAAACTGAGGCACAGACAGGTTCAGTAACTTTCCCAAAGTCCCGCAGCTGGGAAGGGGCTGAGTTAAGATTCAAACCCAAGCCCCCCTGCAGAGCAGGGCTGTGGATGGCACATGCTCTGCGGCCTGGCGCTAAGCAGCGGGGGGCCACGGGCCTGCCTCAAGGCTCTCAGGCTGACCAGTGACCAGAGGGCAGGCTCTCGATGAGCTGTGCCCTCCTGGGAGTAAGGGGTCACGGGCGGTGTTTGAGCGGAGACTGGGGAGTCCAGAGGGGGTGCAGTGGAGGGTAGAGGAGCTGGGCTTGACGCTTTCCAGCCCCAGTATCTGAGGGCTCAGTGATACAGGGTAAATGTCACGGCAGCCCCATACGTTCCCTTTGAGCACGAGGCATCCCCTCCCCAATAAGAGCCTCAGGGCTCCAGGCAGGTGCCCCCATCCCTTTGCCATAGCTCGGGAGCCACCTGGCAATGGCACCTGGGCACATGGCACCACCAAGCCCCCAGGCCCACCCTTCAACCCTGCAACAATACCTTTTAGGGCAACAGACAGGTTGATGTCGAATGTGTAGGGCTGGTCATGGCAGAGATACGGCAGGGGCCTAGGGTCCTGGGAGGGAGCACAGACAGAGGGTCACTGGCAGACAGCCGAACACGCCAGGCCAGACCCACGGCACGCCATGGGCTCGTCAGGCACTGCTTGCGGGGGCTCCAGGGCTGTTCCCAGCACTGGGTCCTTGGACAGTGGGGACCGGGTGGTCAGTGTGCCAGCCTCCAGGAGGCACCTCGGCAGGGCAAAGGTCACCCAGCCCCTTGCTGATCCACTCCAAACTGCTTTCTATGAACTGGGCTCCTGGGGGTGCCATTCACATGGAACATGATTTGGGGACCTGGGGAGGGGTGCAACGTGGTGGTACTGGCAGGGACACTTTGTCCTAACTCACCAGATTTCCCTGGCCTTGAAGGATTCTGAAGTGTACAGAATGCTTTACCCAAGAGCTGTGCAGGGGCAGGGAAAGCACAGGGCGGAATGATGGTGCTCTGGCCGCCTGGAGGTCCTTGGAGCAGGGAGCCTCAGGGCGCCCGGTGGAGGCCTGCTGTGGGCACAGAGCACCTGCCCGGCGCAGGCGGCCTCGGAGGCAGTGGCCTGGCACTTCCTGCAGGGGACGCGCTTACCTGCACCGGGTTGGGCACGGCAAAGGGCATGAGCGCGTCCATGGGAACCACCCACGGAGAGATGGTGGTCCCGAAGCTCTTCCCAAGGAATGGCCCGAGAGGGACGTACTCCCACTTCTGAATGTCTCGAGCTGCGAGAGACGGGCGGAGCCGGGGCTTAAGAGGCTGCCGGGGTCTTACCCTAAAGCTCCCGCCTCCCCTTGACCAAGGAGCCAAGGCCGGCGGGGCCCTCCCCACGCAGGGCGCCCAGGACGGAGGCGCCTCGGCGTCCGAGGACCTTTGAGGTCACTCTACCAGGTGAAAGCAAGGAGGAGGCTATCCGTGGTACCCCTCAAAGGAGGCCCGGCACTGCTGGAAGGCGGGAGCCTGAGAGCCCAGGCTGGGAAGCGGGGCTGAGGCCAGCAGCTAGCTTAAGGGAATAATAGGATCACAGTGCCTCGTGGGGATTCAGCGGGTGGTACACGTGAGGCCGGCACAGGCCTGGCACATAACACACACTAAAGAAGCATTGGCTGTGATGTCAGCCGTGTCCCTGCTATACTTAGGAGGAAGCTGGAGCTCAGAGAGGCTAAGCAACCAGCCCAAATCTCAGAGCCAGGAAGTCTGTTTAGTACCCAAGCCCACCCTCTCAGCCACAGTGCCTCTCACCGCCTCTGACAGGCACCAGGCTCAGGAAACCACGGTCTCTGTGAGGCACTGCCCCAAATTCTAGCCTCCATCTCCTCGCCAGCCAGGGAGCGGGGCGCTCCCAGTTAGGCCAGCCTCAGGAACCCCCAATTACCACTCCAGTCGTTCATAAGGACCATTCCAAAAATGTGCTCATGGGCCTTGGAAATAGGGATCGGCTCTCCAAACTCGTTCCCAGGGCCTACAAAGAAAGCCTGACACGGGGCAAAGTTGGTTAGAATCTAGGACGAGGGCAAAGGCCAGGCATTCCCAAATCCTGGCCAGCGTGTTTTTTACAGGGCTGCCACACAGCACTTTTTTCTTTCTTTTTTTTTAAACCTTTTTAAAATTATTATTACTTTTAAAGAAGCTTTAGGTTACATAAATGTTATGTCGAAAATATAGGGGATGCCCATATACCCTGCCTCCACCCCCTCCCACACTCTCCCCCATTAACAACATCCTTTATTAGTGTGGTACATTTGTTACAATTGATGAGCACATATTGAAGCATTGCTACTAACCATGGTCTATAGTTTACATTATAGTTTACACTTTGTACCACACAATTTTATAGGTTTTGACAAAATGTATAATGGCCTGTATCCATCATTGCAATGTCATGCAAAGCAATTCCAGTGTCCCCAAAATGCCCCATGTTGCACCTATTCTTCCCTCCCCCTCCCCTCAGAGCCTCTGGTGGCCCCTGTCTTCATATCAGTGTTACAAGCTCTTGTATTAGTAGACTAATAGTAAGTCTACTGTAGTGCGTAGTTGCATTCTCCACTTAAGTTTGTCCATTCCTCTACCTTGAGGATGTGGGGACGGTGATGCCCACTCTGCTTCTGGTGTAAGTCATGAACGCCCCTACCGGCCAGATGGCCACCTCCGGGAAGCAGCCCGGTGCCCACCCATGGCCCCTCCTCACGCCGGGCCCCACAGCAGCCTCCTCGCCTTCCTCCAGCGCGCCCCAGCCATTCTGCTCTTGCCCCTTCACCCCAAGTGCAATCCGACAGCTACACGAGGTTCCGAAAAGGAAAGAGCCAGTGTTCGTGTGCATGTCAGGGAAGTGGAGAGGCTGCCTCCTCGTGCAGCAGCCAGAGCCGAACCTGACCTGCCCACCCAGCGCCTGGAGGGAAACCAGCACCAGCACAGTGTCCCTGAGCCCAGAGGGTGTCCCGACATCACTGCGGGGAAGTTGGGGAAAGCAACATGATAACTGTCAAAAGACTCAAAATCAGCCTGACATTTACAAAAACCGAGTCACGGCTTTATTTGCTCCGTGACCGTGTTTAAACGGTGCACAGTTTTCATCATGCCGAAAGCAAAAGCACCAAGGGCACCAATGCAGGCTGAGTCTTACCTCCGCCAGGGCAAGATCAGCGGCACTCCCGCCCCAACCGCTTCTCGCCCTCCGCCTTCCTCTTCTCCGCCTGCACCCCCAGCCCCAGCAGGGACCAGCACGGGGAGCACCTGCCCGTGGAGTACTGGCTTCCCGGAGAGAAGACCCGGGTCCCACACCTGGGCTCGGGTGCCGTCCACTGGGGCTCCCCTGGTGCCCACGCGGGGCCCTTGTTAGGCAGCGGGGCGGGTGGCCGGGTGCCCGCTGCGGCGGCTGCTCGGCAGTGCCTGCCCATCCCCTCCCCTCTCCTCTCTGGCAGAACCCCAAGACATCACACGGCAGGTGTGGAGACAGGGAGTTCCAGCAGAGCCGCTGGTCTCCTGCCAGCCTGGATTCCCGCTGCTACGGCCCTGCGGGGGGGCCCGCAGCCGCCCCCTGCACCCGCAGGATCAAGGCGCTCGCGGCTTCCCCAGGCATCCCCGTGGGTGCTGACATGGGAAAGCCCCTGCGCCTGCCTGCCTGTCACCGCCCCCCTGGCCTGGCTCCACATGGGTCATCCAACAGCCGGACAGACAGCTGCACACACGGCCCAAGCTCCCAGAGGCCCCCCTCATGCAGCTCAGCTCCTGCCCACAGCTTTCCTGGCCCCCTGCCTTGGGGGCTGCGGCCCCTCCGGCTGGCGCAGCTGCTTGCAAGGAGCTGCCTGCCTCCCTGGCGGTGCCCTGCTGGGGGTGGGCTGGGAGGCGACGTCACCCCTAGGGCTGCATGGAGGGGACCTGCCATCGCTCTTTTATAGCTTACAACTGCACGTGAGTCTACAGCTAACTCAAACTCCAGAGTTCAGTTTTAAAAATGGCAATATTATTCAGCCGTCAAAAGGAATGACATCCCAACACAGGCTGCAACGGGGACGAATCTTGAAAACATTACACTAAGCGAAAAAAAGCCAGATGCAGCGTGATAAATAGCACGCGATTTCACCTACGTGAAATTCCCAGAATGAGCAAATTCATAGAGACAGAAAGTAGACGAGAAGGTGCCAAGGGCTGGAGGGAGGGGGAAGGGGAGGTGTCGCTTGACGGGCAGAGGGTTTCTGTTCCGGGTGACGACGAGTCCTGGTGATGGGAGGTGGGGGCGGTGGCACAGCACTGAGAATGTCATCCGTGCTGCTGAACTGTATTCTTAAAAACGGTTAAAACGGCAAGTCATATATACGTTATCACAAGAGTATTTTTTAAATGCACCCTGAAATGGCCACCGTTTCGAGGTGGGGGCCTGATGCTCCCGATGGCCAGCCGGGGACACTACGTGGCTGAAGACGGGCGAGCGGCGCGTCGTCCAGGGCGGCCACTCTTATTCCCGTGGGAATAAGACACCCAGGCTCAGCTTACCATTTCCAACTCCATGTCCAAGAGTTTGCAGGCACCGAACACAGGAGGCCGAGCTGAAGACCAGGAAAGAGGCTGTTAGGAGCGGCAGGCGGCGGCCCTCGCGGCACACCCCCGGGGGGCACTTACCGTCATCGGGTCTCATCTGTCCCATGGGCCTTCGGATCGGGGTGCCCGACACCACGACGGAGGAGGCGCGGCCGTGGTAGCCCACCGGTAAGTGCAGCCTGAGTAAGGAAGGCGGGAGAATGCAGGGCTGTTACGTGTTGCAAAGTGCATTTAAAAAAATTTTTAATGAAAAAATTTTTAATGAAAAGCAAAAAGTAAGAGTCAACACGTATACATGGTTCAAAATTCAAAAGGTCCTTAAGGGTAAATAGTGGGGAAGGAGTCAGACTTTCTCCCACCCGTCTCTGGCGCTGATGCAAATCCGCCAAGGCAGGGCGCAGTGACGGTGCCCATTGACGCAGCACCCAGCACGTGCCAGCGCACGCGTGCCTCCTAGCCTTCCTCCTTTAACGCAATGTCCAGAAAGCCCTGCACTGCAGGCGTCCTTAGCCATCACGCAGCAAGCCGGGGCCACGCCGCCGTGAAGTGGCGGAGCTGGGACTCAACCCAGGTCGGCAGACTGCAGAGTCCAGCGGCTCCCGCTGTACCCCACTCGCTGCCTAATACAGTGGAACCAAAGAGCTAAGGAAGGAATTCAGCAAAGTGGCAGGTCCAAGAGCAACACACAAAAATCAGCTGTGTTTCTATGCACCAGCCATGAACAATCTGAAAAAGAAATTAAGAAAACAAGTTAATAAGCAATAAATGATTGCCTAGAAAACTGGCAGGGGGCACGCAAGAATACCTCTAGAGGAGAAATCAGAAACAACGAGCAGTCCTGCCACCGCAGAAGGGACCTGGGTGTGGGGCGGGGCCCGGAGAGTGACTCCCTCTGCACTGTTTGCCCTGGAGCACCTTTTGAATTTTGGACCGCGGACACGTACTGGCTCTTTTTGTCGCTTTTAATTTTTTAAATGATTGAAAACGTATTTCACAATATTTGTGACAAAAGGATAGAATAGCACAATTAATTACCTACCACCAGGGAGCTGAAGAAATAAAAAAGTGCTCGTCCAGTTAATGCGCCCCCACATCCCTCCTGATCTGCCCCTCCCTACCCCCAGAGGGAAACGCCTCCTGGAATTTAGTGCCCCTCACTCTCCTCTAGGTCTGTGCACTTCCACTACTGCACAGCATTTTTTGGATCTTTTTATATAAGTGGCATTTTACTCGGTATTTCTTTTGTATTTCCTATTCAAAAAAGTGAATTATTTTGTAAAAGTCCGAGAGAGATTTAAGTTTACTTACATGAAGAGATAACAAAAAATTAAAGGGAAAAAAGCAAATTGCAGAGCAATGCATACAAAACCACTTCATTCTGTTATCAGAAGAAATAAACTCTGTGTGTGTGTGTGTGTGTGTGTGTGTGTAACCTTGAGAAAAGTGTGGGCGGCAACAAATCAAAATATTGTTCAAAGTAATCACCTCTGGTGAGTGGGCTGGGAAGCGGAGCTCCCCTTTTCTCTCCGTTTTGCTTCCTTTTATTCCCTTGAATTGTTTAAGTTATGAAATAAATACATGCAATGACATTCAGTAATTCAAACAACACAGACATGGAAGTTAGCAATCTCTGCCTGCAGCCACTCCCTCAAGGAAAGCAATGCTGGTTTACGTCTATTATTCTGTGCCCTTCTCCAATGCTCCTGCGTATACACAATCACGTACAATGTGTATGTGTGCGTGTAGACACACGTGTGCGTGCCTGTGCTGGCATGTCAGGCTACATACAGGTATGTGTGTGTGTGGTAGGCTGGATGATGTCCCCCAGAAGACGTCCCTCCACAACTCCCAGAACCTGCGGATGTCACCTTATGCGGCAAAAGGGGCTTGCAGATGCTATCAAGCTAAGGCCTGCAAGGTGGGGAGATTATCGTCCTGGCTTATCCGGTGGTCCCTAAACGGAATCACGGGGTCCTTACAAGAGCAGGGCAAGGAGGAAGTAGGAGCCGTGGTGACAGAAGCAGGAGGCTGGAGTGGCGTGAGGAAGGGGTCACAGCAAGGAACGCGGGCGGTCTCCAGAGGCCAGGAAGGCAAGGGCACGGGTCCTCCCTGGAGCCTCCGGAAGGGCCCAGCTGTGCCAGCACCTAGGCTTTGGCGCAGAGAGACTGACTGTGGCCTTCTAGCCTCCAGAGCCGTAAGGAAGGACGTTTGTGTTGTTGTAAGCCATCAAGCTGGTTACAGCGGCTACACACACTAAGGCCGTGTGGGTGGGTGTGTGGCTGTTTGAATTTTCCTTTGTCTTTTTATAAAAATGAGAGCACATTACATACTACCATGGTATTTGCTTCTTTCACTTAGCATTAAATCATGCACATCTCTCCTGATCTGTATCGTTCTTTTAACAACTGCAAAACAAGCATCATGAATGGACTCTAATTTATTCAGCCGTCCCTCTGCAGAGGAGTATTCCCATGGCTGCCAGCTTGGGGTGCTATAAACCCCCCTACAGTAATCACCCCTGCCCTGCAATACTAACACACCGAGACTTCATTTCTGCAGGACAAACACACAGAAATTAGAGTGAGGATCAGAGAGTGTGTACATTCACTTGCTTTACTTTATGTCCTTTCCGGAGGTTTCTGTGGTGTCTGGGTGGCACAAGCACACATCACCTTTATAATAAAAGGTGCGCACACTCAGTAACAACGACACAGCCCCAGGCGCGCTGCGGTAGACGTGGCTGGAGAAGGCTGTCTGCACTTGCTCTACAGAAGGCCACAGGGCTCTCCCACTTGGCTTCAGGTGCAGTAGCAACCCCTCTTCCTGGCCTGGCCTCTCTTCTCACTTCCTGCGGACCCTGCCCTTCGGCCACTCAGGTCTGAGAGCCAGGTGACAGCCAGCTCCTTGGGTCAGCACCACGATGGACACCAGAGGAGACAGGCTGTGGCTGGCTGGGAGTGAACCAGCCTGGGCCCTGCAGAGGGGTGGAGACCAGACTCCAGCCCCAGGCTCAGGCCCCCTTGTTCTGCTCCGGTAGCCTCGTTGCTTAACTTCTCCGGGTCCTCGCAGGCTCTCTCCCCTGGCTCCCTCTTCCCTTCTTCCTTCTGCAACTTTGTTCCAACAAAGCTGAAGCGAGGCATAGGCTTTGCCCTGGAAACACAGCCTCGTTCTCTCGAAGAGGGAGAAGCCTGCACGCACGCAGCCACGGGGGCGGCTGGCAGGGCCTGGGGGTGAGCTTGCATCGGTGTCCACCACCCGCTAGGCCCGGGCCCTTCAGTCCCGAGTCACTCCCCCACCCAGAGGGCAAACAGAACGGAGGGGCAAGGGTCACGGCCTGGGTTCAGGCAAGTCCACCCTTCCTAAGTCCATTCCTCTCCCATACAATGGGGCTAACAGCTATGGTTGGGACGGCCTCGCAGAACCTCTAAGAGGACCAAACGAAAGCAGGGGACCCCATTTTGGGAACCCTGCAGCCCTGGGCACACACGACGATTCTCGTTCCCCAGAAAAGTCTAGGTTTTAAGACTTGCTGAGAGAACGAAGCCCGCGGCCCACAGATGAAAGCGTGCGGAAGGACCCGGAAGGCTCCTGCTCTAGTCCCCTCTGTCTGGGTGAAGCACTGAAGCTCAGAGAGGTTAAGTGACTTGCCCCCAGTCCCCCAGTAGGTCAAGGGCTGGGCTGAGACCAGAAGCCAGAGCCGGCTCCCACTCTGTTCCGGAGACCGTGACCTGTGACCCCCAGCAGCTTTACCCCCCAGTTCCCTTTGACCTGACCAGGAACTGGCAGCTGCTGGGGACCAGCGTGCTGCCGGAGGTGGAAAGACAGACGTCCAGCTCATGCAGATGCCTGACCCAGCACGTACCAGTTTGGCATCAGCGCCGTCTCTTTGCCCCTGAACATGGCTCCGACGTTTGTCGCATGCTGCCGAGAGGAATAGAAGTCCGTGTAGTCTCCTGCAGAGGGCGGGAGGCAGGGGACAGCCCTGTGGCCAGTGGAAGGGCACGGGGCAGCTCCGAGGACCGGGGAGAGGACAGGAGGACGACGCACGAGCGCAGGCTTCCCCAGCGTCCACGTCCCCGGCACCGCGGGCAGGGCCGGAAGCGAGCACACTAATGTCCGCACCAGCCAGAGCTCGGCCCGCGGTGGCTCTCCCTGCCGAGACAGAGCCAAGGGCACCGCGAAGAGCCACCGAAAGAGAAACAAGTGGGGACGAAGGCGCCACCCCTCTCTAGACATCACATGGCTGACCCCACTCCCGCCTCCGTTCCCACGGGCTGCCTGGCCAGGCCTTTGCTGAAGCTGTGCCGGCCACCTGGCCCCACTTCTCCCTGCCCAAAGCCAGTGACCCCTGAGGCCTCCCTCCCCTCTGTCCAGCTGCGCCTCCCCTTCCCCAGACGGGCTCGGCTGCACATGCCTGGGCATGCGACACAGTCACGGGTGCCCGGTTACGTATGTGCATCTCCACTCCTTTGCTAGACGGTGCCCATTTCAGGGCGGCCACAGTCCACCCTCATTCTGTTTTAACTTTTCCTCTTTCCGTCAGCGCTAAGGACAAAGCCCTGCACTTCACGGGTGTCCGATAAGTGTGAGTGCTGGTTATGATGAACGCAGCTGGTCTGCCAGCTGCAGGCACCCGTCTCCCGTGACAGAGGGAATCCCTGGTCTACGGAAATAGCACTCGTCAGAGCTCACAAACAATTCCCTCGGCTTATCCTTTCAGTTGCTGACAAGGTATAACTAGACTACACAGGGAAAACCAGTTGAGACAGTTGGCCTGTGAATCTTCCTAAATCTCCACTCCACCGTAAAGCTGGGAGCCTGCAGTAAACCAACAGCCTGCTAAGTGGTGAAGGATGGGGAGAGAAAGAAAAGACTATAGGCCGCCTGGAGCAAGGCGGTGGGCTGAGCCCTACTTCCTGCCTCCCCATATCGGTCCCCTAGCAGAGAAATAAGAGCTGAGATGCTTTTCAAAAGAATAAATCCATAACAAGAAAACAGGAAAGGGTACCATCAGCCCACCAGAAATTGGAGGACTCCCTAACAGGTTTGCCAAAAATGACCACAGCCGTAAACGTGTACAGGAGAGGAGAGCTGGGAAGCGCGAGGGGCAGAGCGGGAGCTGGTCATTCAGCTCTTGCCTCCATCCCCCACCATTTACCCAGCTTTTTCCAGGCAGCAGGCAGCAGAGGCCTTTGCCCCAGGCTGAAAAATTGGGCCAGAGAGGCAGCACAATGCCACCAGAGGTTGGCAGCCCTCAGGAGAAAACAGAGCCAGAAAACAAATACCTAGAGCTCCCTACCAGGAGGTGAGTCCTGCCCCTTTTCCTGGGGGCCAGCTACAGACAGATAACCTAATAATGGGGGATTTTGTGTACAACTATGAGCACACAACCAGAATCACCAAGCATCCAGGAAAACTCTCACCATGAAAGAGGTGCTAATTCTACCCAGGAAAGAACTGACATCCAAGGAAACAGAATTAATAGAGAAGCCAGAAAGAGTCTTAAAAGAAGATACTTTAATATACTTAATAAGAAAGGATGTTGCATCCATGAATCAAGGAACAGGGTGTTCTGTGAAAAAATAACTTCAGATCTTGAAAATGAGAAATGGAAAATGATTAGAATGTGCCCATCTGTGACTCGGGGAAAGTGTCTGTGTCAGCCTGCCTCTGTTCCTGCCATTTGATGCTGGACATGTGGTCCCCTCTGCCCTCTCTAGAGTGGAAAGCATGTAAGAAAGAAAATCACTTGCAGGCACCTACAAAAAAGAAAGAATAATACTGTGTCCCGGCTCTTCCCTTAAAAACAGATATGTGGAAAAAAACAAGCAAGTCTTTCATAGCACGGAATCATGGGCCTGGGACCCAGAAGAGGCCTGCTTTAAAACTAGGCCTTCAGGTAGAAGATATCATATTAGTCCCACTTTATAGAAGAACAAACGAGGCCCAAAGACATTACACAACTTGTCTACACCTATATCTGAACTCTGATTCTGCCTTTTTCTGGCTGTGTGGGTCTTGGGCTAGTCCCTTTACTTCTTCCTGGGCCTCAGTTTATAAACTGTGAAGAATGGTGCCAATAACAGGGATATGAAAGTAAAGGAAAAAACATATCTAAAGCAGTTATCATAGTGCCTGGCACATAGTAGGACCACAATAAGATCCCTTCCCTTGCCCCTACTGGGAGTCACTGTTGCTCTGCCATGGTTATTTCAACTCAATTTCTCATTAGAGAAACTCAAAGCAGAGCCAAAGATTGACTCTTTTTCAAATAAGGAGACACATAAAAATGTGTTTTGCAAACTGTAAAGTGCAGTGCAAATGTGTATCACTCTAGCATTTGCTCTGGAATAGCACAGTGCTATACTTTGTGACGACCAACTGCGCCGGCAGTGGCCCAGGCCAGAGGTGGCATGGCATCTCAGAGCACTCCTGCCAAATTAAAGTTTTAAGTGTCTGTTTCCTTGTTTTGTTTTTGTTTTGTTTTCCCAATATATATGTACAAGCCTATTGTGATCACTCGAAAGGGGTTGGAAACTAGTGAAAGAAAGGAAGCTCTGAGAGAAAGGAAACGTAAGGGCAGGGGTAGGAAAGAGGGGAAACTCCTCTGCCAGGCAGCCAGTGGACGCAGAGCAGTGGAGGGTAAGTGATTCTTATCCTCTCCGGTTTTGACTTGTGCTATGGGCATAGCATTTCAACTCTTTCTAATCCTTAAGCCCTGACATGAGAGTCAGCAAATACTAAACATGCATCTGCCTCTCTTTTGGAAGTCAGTTATCCACAGCAGGGCTTCCAGGGCTGGCCCAGGGCCCAAGCCCAAGAATCGGGGCAGAGCCAGCAGGCAGGGCCACCAAAGCACACGTCTTCCCAAGGGGGCGGCAGCGCCAGGCAGCCTCTCGGCATGCCCGTGCCCAGGCAGGCTCCACAGGCGAGGCCTCCCCATGGGGCTGCTGGACAAGGACGGAGGGCCGAGCCTTTCTCCTCTGCTTCAGGCTGGGAGAGTTTCAGAACTCCAACTTCCTGGTCGAAACTCCAATCACACACCCTGCCAAGTGCTTAAACCAGAGCCCTCCACTGCCCTCTGGCCTCGCTCCTCAAAACTGCTGATTCTGGATTGAGCTCGGAGCCTCTTGGGAAAAGAGAGCGATTTGCTGTGCAGAGAGCCATGCAGCAAACGCGGCGAGAGCTCTGGCCTCTCCGCGCAGCCCGAGAGAAGGCTGGGCCTGGTGCTGAGTGTTCGGTCACGGGAGGGGACAGCCCAGAGTCCATTGTCCATTCCCTCCCCCAACCAGGCACCTTCCCAGTGAGCCGCTTCTCCAATAAGTCTCAGCATGGAGACCCTGCACTCACCGATGCTGGCTGGAAGGTGCATTGCAGCAGAAGCCTGGGAGGTGAATGCACTGGAACACAGAACCAAGGGCCTCAGGGTGAAGCGAGTGGAAAATCGGGGTCCCTCCTCCAACAACCCGCCTGCAGGTTCAGAGCAGGCCTCCCCCAGAATCCTGCTCAAAATCCTCCAGTGGGCAGCTCCTGGCTGGAGTAGGGTCAGAGCTAGGCTGAAGGCCACACCGGGGACGGCTTCCGCCCATTAAGGCTGAGACTGCCTCTTCTCCGTTTCTCTGTTTCTACTCCTACTCTAGACACCAGCTGAGGGACAGATGACACTGATGAGCAGCGTGAATAACACAGTGGGCCTATGGGCCTGACCTGGACTGGGCAGCACTGGTCCAGCACAGAGTGACTCCCAGTCTACCCAGAGCCCCCACCGCCACCACCCACACGCAGCCCGGGCGGGGCTGGATGGAGGCAGGTCTGGCTCAGGCCGGCCTAGGCAGGCTGTGGTTAGAATGGACTGACCACGGCAGTGTCCTCGTCTCCCTTGCTGTGCCCCCTCCTCCCCGCTCACGCCCATGTGCTCCTCACCGCTTCCGAAGCTCTGTGTCATCTCTCAGCCTGGCTTGGCCGGCAGACAGCAAGCTCTGCAAGAACGCTCTCGCCTCCTTCCAGGCAGCCTGGCCCAGACCCATGAAGCTGTTGAGAGTTGGCTAAGACCAAAGCAGGGAGAAAACCATACATGAGAAAGCCCTGGGGTTACCCCTCCTGCCAGTTGGGAGGCTGACCTTCTGGGGGCCCTGGCACTTATCTCTATGTCATGCAGCTCTCAGGACTTCAGCTCTTAGTTTTGTCATCTGTTTATTAAGCTAGGGAAAGGCATCACCTTTCTGAGATGGGGCTTCATCTCCTCCTGAACATGCACATAATTGTCAAGGCCTGAGAGCTACCATCCACGACAGCCACCCCCGATAGTCTTGGCCTGGCCTGCAGTTGAAGATGGCTACACTGCTCCAGTCTGCATGGGGGTCTCACACCTAAATTGATCCCCTTCGTGTGCATTATAAAGAGATTTCTTAGCCAGTGACTTATGGCAGGGAAAGCGCTGGAGGATTCTAAATGCCAGCACTCCGGCCCCAGCTCCACTGTTCCAGCCACGTGGCCCCAGATGAATCATGTCTCATTTCAGATGCTCGGGTCCTCATTCATCTAATGAGGATTGCGATTCCTATGCCAGAGGGTCATTGTGAGGATTAAAGGAGAGGATATGTGCAAAGTTCCTGGCCCAGTGTCTGCACATAGTAGGTGCTCGATCAGCACTACTCTCCCTCCTGACCCATGAAATAGGAAGAGTCACATCAAAGTACCTGACCATTTACAAAGAAGAAAATTCATATCCAGCCCACAAACACATGTACTTCAGGCTACTCCTAAATGTGGCAACAGGAGGGTACTGGGGGCCATGTGTCCCTTCGTCCCAGCCTATAACTGAGGACCTGGAGGGCAGAGCTCATGGTTCCTTCCCTCAGAGGGCCCAGCACAGACGTAAGACAGGCAGAGACTCAAAGAGCTTAAAGAAATTAGTCAGGTTGTTGAAGAGTTCCATCCCAGAGACAACAGGGAAAGGCCGAGCACTGCAGAGAGACTGACTTCAGAGCAGACCATTTAATCTAAAGGCATTCCTCCTTTCACCTGGGAACCCACCTGAAGTTCAGAAGTCACCCTGGGGTGCCCCAAGGCCACCTCCTGCCAGCATGTCTGTCCCAGAACAACCCCAGTCTTATGCAACTAAGACCTCTGAAACCAAATGCACTAACTGTATCAGAAATAGAGGGCAGAGAGCATTTTCTTGGAGGCATTTGCAACAAATGCTACTGAAATCAAGTCTATACCATGTCCTAATGTCCTACCTGATCAAAGACATCCTGGTGTTTAGAGAGCACAGGCCCAGTGAACAGGTGCTTAATGGCACTGAGGTCCAGGATCTGCTCACCAATGGCCACGCCAATCCTTGGTCTTGGCTAGGAGGAAGACAGTGTGGTCAGCACTGGGAAAACCCTTTTGGGGTTGAACTTGCTCTGCATGCATAAACAGCTTGTGGACAGCTAAAGCAATGTAAAACACAACCAAACTGAAGCTTCCAGGGGCAAAGGATTACTGGCTTCAAGACATGAAATAGAGTACCCTGGAGCAGGGAATCCATTTCATAGGGAGGAGAGGGTGCATTCAGATTCCTGTGAACAGGTGAATTCTTAAGGCTATAAGTCCATGCCCAGGCAAGAGCCATGCTCAGAAAAGATAGTGAGGACCCTCCACTTTTGTCTCAGGCTGATCTTCCTGATAGGAAGGCTAAATTCTAAAGAAGACCACCAGCCAACACAGAGCCAATTTTCAAAGTCCGTGAAAAGGTTTTTTTCACATTGGTTTGGTGCTTTATGTTAGCTCTTGGCACTCAAGGAAATCTGTCATATCACTAGCTGGATACAAACTAAGGAACAGACAGTTCAAAGACTAAATTCCATTTTAATATTTTGTGTATAGTATACAACAAAAGATTATAAGGTAAACAAAGAAACAGGAAAGGATGGCCCATCCAAAATAACAAAATAAAACATCAGAAACCATCAACGAAAAAAAAAAAACACAGACATTTGACATACCAGACAAAAACAGGAAAGGAGGATGGCCCATCCAAAATAACAAAATAAAACATCAGAAACCATCAACGAAAAAAAAACAAAACAGACATTTGACATACCAGACAAAAACTTTTAAAAAATGGTCTTAAATATGCCCAAATAGGGGAGGATAGCTCAGTGGGTGAGGGCCTGCTTCCCATGTATGAGGTACCAGATTCAATTCCCAGTACCTCCTGAAAAAAATTGCCCAAAGAGCTAAAGGAAAACATAAACAGAGAAATAAAGGAAATCAGGAAAACAATAAATGTACAAAATATGAATCTCAATAAAGAGGTATGAATTATAAAAAGGAATCAAACAGAAATAATGGAGTTGAAGACCACAATAACAGAAATAAGAAATTTGCTACAGGGGCGGTGGCGGCGGCGGCGGCCCCGGGTTAATGAGAGAATGAAGTTTTAATTTCGGGGTACTTGTTTGAATTCTGTAAACACTCAAAGTCTTTCACTGTGTGAAGAAGGAGTTGTCTGTACTCCTTAAAACTGTTGTTTTATTATTATTATTTAATAGGAAAGTTATCAGCTTCAAAGAAGATACATTCTTAATGCTGAGATGTGTTTTTTTTTTTAAATAAAAGTATTGTTAATATTAATTTTAAAAAAAACATTTGCCACAGGGTTTCAACAGCAGATCAGAGCTGGTAGAAGAACTAATGAGTGAACTCCAAAATAAGACAACTGAAATTATGCAGGCTGGAGAGCAGAAAGGAAAAATAAAGAAGAAAATTGAACACAGCCTTAGAGATCTGTGGGACATCATGAACCATACCAATATACATACTACAGGAGTCTCAGAAGGAGAAGAAAGAAAGAGACAGTAAGATTATTCAAAGAAATAATGGCAGAAAACTTCCAAATTTAATGAAAGGCAGGAATATACATATTCAAGAAGACCAACAAACCCTGAACAGGATAAACTCGAAGAGAACCACAACCAGACACATTATAATAAACTGTTGAATGCCAAAGACAAAAAGAGAATTCTGAAAGCCACAGGACATAAGCAACATGTAGTGTACAAGGGAGCCACAATAAGATTAAGTGCCAATTTCTAATCAGAAACCATGGAGGCAAGAAGGCTGGGGCAGTTTGAAATTATTTTATGAACCCCAAAAAGAGAAAGATTATGTTTGTGAATCCATTTCTGTGGGTGTGAGACCCTTTCAATTGGACTACATCAGTGAGGCATGACTCGGGTTGAGTCTCTGCCCTTTTGTTGGGTCTGATTAAAACGAGACAGAAAGACACACACAGGAAAAGGGGGCTGCCATGTTTGATCCTGCCATGTGAAAGAAAGGACTCCAGTTTGGCCCATAGCTGAGCTGTAAGGAGAGAAGCCCTATAGAGACTCAAAGAGCTGAGGCCCATGGAGAGATGAGTCATAATGCCTGAGTTCTTGTAGCTGAACTCTGGAAGAAAGCCAAGTAGCCAAGACTGAGAGAGGAGGCCCAGAAAGAGACAAGCCCTATGCCTTGTTGCTCACAGCTGAGCTCCGGGAGCTGGGCTCCAAGAGACATGAGCCTGGAGGGGAAGGCAGAGACCTCAGCAGAGATCAGAGGCCATCTTGATTTGCCACATGGCCAGACAACAGGATCAACAGTAGCTGACCTTGGTGAAGTAGCACCTCTGATGGTGCCTTAATCTGGCTATTTCACGGTCTAGGAATTATAAGCTTTTACCTCAAATAAATCCCCTATATAGAAGTCAACCCATTTCTGGTACTTTGCATTGGCAGCCCTTTGGCAAACTAAAACAAAGGCAATGGGATGAAATATTTAAAGTACTGAAAGAGAATAGTTGTCAACGAAGAATTTTATATCCAATAAGACTGTATTTCAAAATAAGAGAGAAATTAGCGTATTCCCAGATAAACAAAACTGTTACCACTGGACCTTCCCTGCAAGCAATGCCAAAGGGAGCTCTTCAGATTGAAAGGAAAGGACATTAGACAGTAGAGCGAAGCAACACAAAGCAACAAAGATTTCCAGTAAAGGTAGCCACATGGGTAATTATAATGAATAGAACATCAAACCAGTCACAACAGTCCCTTAAACCAAAGCCTAATCCACAGCAAGGTCCTGACTCTCTTCAATTCTGTGAAGGCTGGGAGAGGAGAGAAAGCTGCAGAAGAAAAGTTTAAAGCTATCAGAGGTGAGTGCATGAGCTTTAAGGAAAGAAGCCATCCCTTAATCATAAAAGTACAAGGTGAAGCAGCAAGTGCTAATATAGAAGCTGCTGCAAGTTATCCAGAAGAACTAAGAAAATTGATGAAGGTGGCTTCGCTAACAACGATTTTCAATGTAAATGAAATGCCTCCTATTGGAAGAAGATGCCATCTAGGACTTTCATAGCTAGAGAGGAGAAGTCAGTGCTAGCTTGAAAGGACAGGCTGACTCTCTTGTTAGAGGCTAACGCAGCTGGTGATTTTAAGTTGAAGTCAACACCATTTACCATTCCAAAAATCCTAGGGCCCTTAAGAATGATGCTAAATCAACTCTGCCTGTGCTCTATAAATGAAACAGCAAAGCCTGGATGACAGCACATCTGTTTACAACATGGTTTACTGAATATTTGAAGCCCACAGTTGAGACCTACTGCCCAGAAAAAAAGATTCCTTTCAAAATATTATGGCTCATTGATAATGCCCCTGGTCACCCAAGAGCTCCAGTGGGAATGTACAATGAGATGAATGTTGTTTTCATGACTGCTGACACAACATCCATTCTGCAGCCCATGGATCAAGGAGTCATTTCAACTTTCAAGTCTTATTATTTAAGAAATACATTTCGTAAGGCTATATAGCTCCCATAGATAGTGATTCCTTTGATGGATCTAGGCAAAGTAAATTGAAAACCTTCTGGAAAGGTTTCACCATCCTAGATGCCATTAAGAACACTCATGATTCATGAAAAGATGTCAAAACATCAACATTCACAGGAGTTTGGAAGAACTTGATTCCAACCCTCATGGATAATTTGAAGGGTTTCAAGACTTCAGTGGAGGAAGAAATTGCAGCTGCAGTCGAGATAGCATGAGAACTAGAAGTTGAGCCTGAAGTCGTGACTGAATTACTACATAAAACTTTCATGGATGAAGAGTTGCTTCTTATGGATGAACAAAGAAAGTGGTTTCTTGAGATGGAATCTACTCCTGGTGAAAATGCTGTGAACATTGTTGAAATGACAACAAAGGATTTAGAATATTACATGAATGTAACTGATAAAGAAGCGGCAGGGTTTGAGAGAATTTACTCCAATTTTGAAAGTTCTGCTGTGGGTAAAATGTTATCAAACAGCAGAGAGATAGGAACACTTCTTCACTGTTGGTGGGAATGCAGAATGGTACAGCCACTATGGAGGACTGTTTGGCAGTTCCTAAAGAAGTTGAATATAGACTTGCCACGTGACCCTGCAATACCACTACTGGGTATATACCCAGAAGAACTGAGAGCAGTGACACGAACAGATATCTGCACACCGATGTTCATAGCAAAATTATTCACCATTGCCAAATGTTGGAAACAACCCAGGTGTCCATCAACAGATGAATGGATAAACAAACTGTGGTCTATTCACACGATGGAATATTATGCAGCTATAAGAAGAAATGAAGTCATAAAGCATATGACAACATGGATGAACCTGTAGGACATTATGTTGAGTGAAGTGAGCCAGACACAAAAGGACAAATACTGTATGAATGTGTTACTATGAACCAAATATATTGTGTAACATACTGTTTGATTCAAAAAAAAAATTATATGTATCCATTTAATTGAGAAATGTATATATTTATTCATCTGTGTTTACTTTTTAGTTTTTAATTGTTTATATTTTCAATTATTAGATGTACAAAATAAAGTTTTAAAAAAGTGTTATCAAACAGTATCACATGCTACAGAGAAATCTTTCATGAAAGGGTCAATCAATGTGGCAAACTTCACTGTTGTCTTATTTTGAGAAATGGCCACAGCTACCCCAAACTTCAGCAACCACCACCCTCATCAGTCAGCAGCCATCAACACAGAGGCAAGACCCTCCACCAGCAAAAAAATTATGACTCACTGAAGGTACAGATGATGGTTAGTATTTTTTTGCAATAAAGTATTTTTTTTTAGAAGGTACCGGGAACTGAACCCAGGACCTCATACTTGGGAAGCAGGTGCTCAATCACTAAGCTACATCTGCTCCCCAATGAGAGTTGGTTTTTTCCATTTGTTTGTTTGTTTTGTTTTGTTTTGTTTTCAGGAGGTACCAGGGATGGAACCCAGGACCTCATACACGGGACGTAGGCACTCAACCACTTGAGCTACATCCGGTCCCCTAACGTTTTTTTTTCCTTTTATATTTTTTGTAAAATGTATTTATTTCCTTTTTCCCAAGGTATTTTTTAATTAAGATATGTACATTGTTTTTTACACATAATGCTATTGCACACTTAATAGATTACAGTATAATGCACAGGGAAGCCAAAAACTTTTTGTGACTCACTTTATTACAATCTCCGCTTTACTATGGTGGTCTGGAACGGAACCTGCAATATCTCTGAGGTAGGCCTGCCTAGAATTACCATGTGACCAAGCAATCCCAATTCTAGGTATATACCCAAAGGAATTGAAAGAGGGACTCAACCAGATGTTTGCACACTGATGTTCAAAGCAGCATTATTCACAATTGCCAAAAGAGGTAAGTAACCCAAATATCTATGAACAAATAAATGGATAAACAAAATGTGGCATATATTCAGCTGTTAGAAGGAATGAAGTGTTCATTGAACACTGAAGGCATCATTTAGAGTGAAATAAGCCAGACACAAAAGAACAAACATTGTATGATTTCACCTATATGAAATAATTAGAATATGCAAATTCATAGAGTCAGAAACTAGAATACAGGTTACCAGGGACCTGGTGGGGGAGGGAATGGGGTGGTAATGCTTAATTGGCACAGAGTTTCTGTGTGGGGTGATGAAAAAGTTATGGTAATAGATGGGTGGTGATGGTAGCTCAATATTGAGAATTAATTAACACCACTGAATTGTGTATTTGAAAGTGGTTAAAATGGGAAACTAGGTTGTATATAGGATACTAGAATAATTTTTTTTAAAAAATCAGAGAACTGTACAAAGAGTAAACCCTAATTAAACTATGGGCTATAGTTAATAGTATTACAATAATATTGTTTCATCATTTGGAACAAAAATACACTAATAAAAAGTGTTAATAATAGGGAAAACTTTGGAGGGTATATGGGAATGCTGTACTGTTGTATGACTTTTCTGTAAATCTACAACTGCTCTAATTTTTTTAAAAAACACAAGAATAAAGAAAAGTATCCCCAGCTCCCCCTCTATATGATCCTCTATGTAGAGTGGACTGAGGGATTTGATCCGCAGGTACCCCCCCCCCACCCCCGCTCCTTTGCCTTCAGCTGGGCTAAAGGTGCCCCTGTATTCTCTGCCCAGGCCTGGTGTCATCCTGCTCGCACTCGCAAGTGTTCCACCCAAATCATGAAGGGCTGGTGGCTGGCATGGGGGTGAGGACGCCGTGCCACGCAACCCGTGCAGTGGTAGCTTCAGATGAGGCCCGCCCCCTTGAGGGGCCTGAGCCTTCTGAAGCCGGAGCGCCCACCTCCCCAAGCCCAGCACTCTCACCAGAGGGCAGGGCAGGGACTCTCCCCCAGTCTACCCCGGCTGCCCTCCCTGCACGTTCTGGGGCCCGAGCAGCAGGACGTGGGGTCTGAAGGCGGCGTACCCAGGGGGCGGTCATTCCTGATTCCTCTGGGAAAGCAAGTGGAGCACCCTACCGGGATATTCCTGCCTCTTACAAGCATTCCCTTCTCATGGACGTGTGCTCCCAGGTAAGGTGAGGACACAAAGGCCCAGGGCAAAGTGCTAGAGGACGCAGAGAGGGCTCTGGTTGGCTAATTCAGGTTAAGGGTTAACACGCCCCGTGTTTTGTCCCTCTGGGGACTGGGCCCTTGCAACATCGGGTCAGGGCTGGCAGTGGTGGCCACAGGCGGGGCTGCCAGAGGCCAGCCACCTGGGGACAATGACCGACTGGGAAGGAAGGGACCCCCTCCAGGAAGGGGCCAACTGCCAGCAGCCCCATTTAGCAAACATTTCCTGAACACTGTTAGGTGCAGGATTCTGGGCTTCTGGGCTGCACAGAGATGAACCAGGCGCTTACCTTTAAAGCTGAAAGCAGAGATCCAAACCAAAATACACATAAATGTTTTAATAAATATATATAAAAGTTACACACACGCCATACACAGATCCAAAGGAATCTGTTTTCTCCACTCGGGGACCCTCTTCTTATATCTTTGCTGATAAACCCCCAGTGGTCAAAGATTTCTTTCTAGCAATCGGACTGCTTCTGCTCGGCAAGGGAAAGCCGGGAAGCACACAGGACGCCGAGAGAACTCCAGATGGAGGCAAGAAGAGCTCGCTATCTTAGCTCCTGCCGCTCGCCGCCAGGAAATGCACACGTCCCTTTAGGTTGCTGAAATTACCAGGGTTAATCGATGTTTCTCGGGTCTAGGCTTAGGGTGTAACCAGGGAGCTGAAGAGCCAGCCGTGACCTGGCGCCACAACCTGGTGGGGGAAGAACTCTCCAACAGCTTCTCAGTGACCATCATGCTACTTGTTCTGCTTTTGGGGAGGGAGACTTACATATTTCAGCTTGCATTTGGCTCCCAAACCACCCTGGGAAAACTGAGGTTGAGAGGTTAAATAACCTGCACAGTTAGAGAGTCTGGATTGGAAGCCACGTGCTCTAGGAAACCCCGGCGCCTGCACGCCCGGCCCGCCGAGCCCCTCGTCCCGCGCCCAGGGCAGGGCTCAGGAGCGCACCAAGTGGCGCCGGGGGTCTTTGACAGGGGCATCCAGCAAGGGGAAGGGCGGCCTGCGCGGGACCGCCTGGGTCGCGTGCCGGGAGGTGGGAGGAGTGGGCGAAGGCTGGAGGCGGAGAGGTAAGGCTGAGCGGGGGTCTCTGCCGGAGCGGCGCCCTGCACCCCCTCCCTGCGTCCAGAAACCGAAGCGCAGATGCTCACGTTGCCTGTGGTGGAGAAGACACCGTAGGGCAAGTTGTGAATGGGGAAGTCGGAATTCTCGGCCACCGGGATGAAGGACATGCTGGCGAGCCTGGAGCAGGGCTGCGGACTGGGCTCCCCGCGGCAGGCCCTGGCCACGCCCCCGCCCTAGCCCTGGCCACGCCCCGGGCTGGCCACGCCCCCGGCTCCCGGGCCTGGTCACGCCCCTTCCGGTCCCCGCCCCGTCCCCTCCCGGCCTTGGCCACGCCCCCGCCCTGGCCCCGGTCCCGGCCCCGCCCCGGCCCTGGCCACGCCCCTCCCGGCCCTGGTCACGCCCCTTCCGGCCACGCCCCGCCCCTCCCGGCCCGCCCCGAGGGCTGCCGGCGTGACTCCAGGGCCCTGGAGGCTCCGGCCGCCTGCCGGGCCCACGGGAAGCTGCCGCCCGCTCTGCGGACCCCGCCCCTCCGTGAGCCCCTCCTCGGGGCCGCCTCCCGAAGGGGGCGTCGGTCCAGCCGCAGGCACAGGGCCCTTGGCTCCACGGAGAGCAAACTCCAGCTTGGCGCTTGGGGCTGTCCCGCGGGCCGTGTCCCGGGGCTGCGTGCGCTGCTCTCCAGCTCAGCAGGACTCTTGTCCCTTTCACAGCATCCGCCTCCTCCCCGACTGTTCCCTGCGCTTGGGGAAAGCACCTGCAGCGGCGTTTACAATAATGAGGACTAATATTCTAAGAACGGTGATTCACCTAGTTATTTCACATTCCAGTGTTGAAATGATGCCACTGGCTTGCTGCTTGACCTTAGACAAGCCACTTAACTTCTCTGTGCCTTAGTTTCCCTCTCTATAATGTATAATGCCCATAATAATAGATCCAACCTCACAGAGTTGATATGAGACGTGAATGAATTAATATTTGTAAAGCACTTAGAATAGTGCCTGGCACATAGAAACTATATATGCATTCAGAAAAAAAGTAAAAGAAAAGAAGAAACACAGGAGAGGGGAGGGATTTACATCCTAAGGCTCTTTAAAGGGGAAGTGGTTATAGCTGAATGGCCTAAGATTGTCTGGATTTGAGGTCTGCCTCTGGCACTAACTAGGTGTTTAACCTTGGGCAAGTTATGCTCTCCAAATATCAGTTTTCTCACTTGTATAATGGGGGTAATAGTAATAATAGCTACTCTCTAGGATTGCAGTGGCGGTGGGATAATGCTTAGCACAGTTAGTAATCGATTAACGTTTTCCATTTGTTTGTTCAGTGACATCCAACCAGAACGCCAGCTGTTCCTTTGCTTCTGAGTTTTGCTTTTCCTTATGAAGAAGTCTTCATCAAAAAAGGAGAGAAGAAGACTATGAAGGTAAAATGATCTTCAAAGGCTAAAATTAAAATGCAAATTTATTAGAAATCTGACAAAATAATTCCTTAGAAAAGAGTTTAAAATTATAAAAGATGTAGAGTGCACAATAGTTATCAAGACATGAACCAGTATTTGATACACTTTGTTCTGATACATTTGCTTTGGGCATTTCTCATGACATTAGAGTCAAAAGTTAATGAATTTTTAGAAAATAAAAAAATAAAAGTTACTGAAGAGATGGACACACAAGCCGAGCTGACTGAAAATAAATTTGAAAAACAATTTACGCCAAAGTCCTATAAATTATTTTTAAAGAACACTTTCAGGTTGTAGACCATCCCAGGACTGGTAAAAATAACCCTTTCTCTTCAAAAACATTTTTAAATGAATAATAATCATAAACAGACAGAAAGACCTAAAAGTAAATAAGGAATTCGCTGTCCTCCTCCCTAAAGCAATTTAAATTATCCGCAAGCAGTTCCTCCCTCTCTCCCCTTCTCTGTTTCCCACCTCACTTCTGCACGTCTGCAGTGACGTGCATACCAAATAACCTGTGATTAAGTATTAAGACTTGGAATGAGTTATGTTATTTAAAAAAAGGAAAAGAAAGAATAATGTTAGGGGCGATTCCAGGAGCTGTCTGTACCCACTGGTGTGCAGTCAGCTAAAATTTTTTGAGAGACCGTGTTCCAGCCAGGATGCTGTGAACAGACTTCTAAAGAGCCAGATGAGGTCAGAGCCTCGCAAAGCCAGAAGTCTGGGCAGGGGCTCCCAGCAGGCCTTGAGGAATGGCTCGGCGAATGCCAAGTTCCAGAGGCTGGAGGTTGGCAGGATAATGGGGCATGTGGTGTCCAGTAAGAGGCTCCGTCTGGGCCCAGCCTCCTGGCTCCATCTCCCAGCCGAGGGCCTCTGCCAAGGGCTGACCTCAGTTTGGGTAGGTCTGCCCTGGGGAGAGGGGAGGGGCACAGTAGGTGGTCTGTGTTGTTCTGGTCAGTTCCAGAAAGGGGAAAAAGAAGAAGGCAGTGTCTCAGCTCTGCCTTATAGTCATTTCAGACAGCACTTAGTACCCATCTCATTCTAACGACGCTTCAGGTGCAAGGTGCAAGGTGATGAATTATTTACCTGTTCTGTACTGACTCTGCCCTCCTGCCCTTACAGGCAGAAACTGTCTTTCTTACTGTGAGTGCAGCTTTGTCAACAACTACCAGAACACCTGGCACAAAATAGGTGCTCCATAAATATTTAAGTAATTGATGTAAAACTGTTGGCTGAAAGGAAATTGACCAAGAACCAAACAGCCCTCGTCTATGGCAGGCCTTGGGGACGCAGCCTCTGCAGGTCCTTTGTGACCGGGTGTGTGATGGACGAGGGATAATGGGCCAGAAGCTTCTGTTGAACACACACCAGTTAACTGAAGCCTGGATGATGAGAGCCATGTAAAGAGAAAACCGAGAGAGGTGGGGCAGGTATGCGTGTGGGGATATGGTTGAAGGGGGGATAAGATTTCATAGTTTTAAAATAGACTTGCCAACCCACTAATTAAATATAGTGGCTGAAAACGCCAAAGCTGTTCTCTACTCAGAAAACATCTGAAGTCCCCTGCAAGTACATTATACTTTCTTTTTTTCACCTTTGGTTTTTTATGGGGGGGTAGGGTGAGGTACGCATGCACATTACAATAAAAAAGTTTTAAGGGAAAACTCTTCCTCATAATCCCTCTAACCTAGCAGTCTTCACATTTCCATGTCATTCTTTCATCCCGTGTGTATGCACATGAATCTTTCATTTTTGTAAACTTTACATAGATGTACTTTCTCTGTCTTTCCTACATTATTCTCCTGGACTTTTCCCCTTGTGGCCAAATAGGCTTCATTACTATCACGTTCATTGGCTAAAGAACTTGCAGTGTTTAGACTGTAATAATAATAACGTTCAGTACAGGTCTCCATGGACAGATCCTCCTCCTAGATGACCGTCTCGGGCTTCTCGGCACCTCCACCCCTCAGGCCTGCCGGGAGCCCCCGGACCTCACAGCCGGTGCCTCCCTCTGACCTAACACTCAACACGCCACGGGGCCGCAGCAGCTGCAGTGCAGGGCCCGTGTGCACAGGTGAGCCCCACACTCCCTTACCGGAGCTGGGACAGGTCCCGCTGCACTCGGGCCCTGAGCTCCTCCAAGGACCCTGAGAAGCTGGCACTTGCCATTTAGAGAAGCAGGATGTGGGCACTGCTGGGGGCCTTTTCCGGCAACACCGCGTTCCATCCACTCCCTTCCCACCCTGTAATGTTCCCAGGAACTGGAATTGCTTGAGTCTAGTTCCTTTGCCCACTCAATTTTGAGTTCCTTTGAGAGAACAGGTGTCACTTGTGTTTGCATATAATCCTTCTGATGCTAAAACGCTTGATATACAACCAAACACATCGTGCACATTCCAAAGTGTAGAGAGGAAGCTGCTGATCCTGGGCCCCTGGGACACAGGGCACGGACTGCACTGCACTGCTTTTTCCTTGGCTACACCGGGGCAGACCTAGTAAACCATCGCAACCAATGATTTCTTTGCAATACGGTTTCTTCTTCCTTCCCTCCTTACTTCTTTCTTTAGTCTGCTTCAAATTGTTCTGCGTATTACAGTACCCATGTCTTGATGGGATATCGCCTCAAATCTATTTGGGGTTTTAACTGGATCTAAAGACTCATAAATAATACAAAGTATGTTAAATAAACAGCATTTTAAAGAGCATATCATTGACTCATAGTAGCGTGTATCAAACAATGAGTTTTCATTTACCATTATCAAAACTCAAACAACTTTTCAGATTCTTCCTATGATTTCAACAAGATACTTCGAAATTTATTTGCTTTCTCATAAATGAATATGTATACAAAAGTTTCTCCTGTTTCCTCATTCAAATTTTCGGTGCCTTCCTGAGCTACAGCTATGGTCCTCTCTGTTCCAGAAATAGAAGGAAATTTGGATACTTAAGATGTACTCTTTTTCCAACCTGTTTGGCGTAGCTGAATGGATAATTCCCAGCGCCTCCTACCCAAACACTGCTTTACACTAAAACGCCTCTTCTGAACATCTCTCCTCCCTCTCCTCTAAGATACCCAGGTTGAGCCTACTTCCCTCTTCCCAAGGCTTCCAGACCCGAAGCTCTAGCCCTGCCATCTGCCTCCCCTGCTTGCTATTGCAGGTCTTCCCATCCACCCCACCTGTGCTGGACAGACCAGGGGAGTCTTTGACGCGTCAAGTACCCAGCATACCCGAGCTCCCTCTCGAGGGAAGTGGCCACCGACCCTGGGCGCAGTACCCGGGACCACGGGCTGGTGCGTAAGGTCCTGAAGCCACCACGGGTGCCGAACCCAAGGCGAGCCGCTTGTCTGCTGGGGCAGGAAGAGCCGCCCGCGCGGATTTGAGGTTCTTAGTTTTAGGGAAAGGTGCTCAGTTTTCACCTATTGAACACAAGCCTGCACAGAGAAGGCTGCACTGTGTTCTGTCACTCGGTGAAATGGGCACAATGCAGCCAGGTCGGAGTGGAAGACTCGATCAGCAGAACATACACATGCCTTCTCCACGTGGCTCACCGCTCCAGCTGCGTGGACTAAAAGTGATTCCTGCAGCTGAGCAGTCCCCGGCAGAGCAGAGCCATCACAGAGGCCGCAACATGCCGTCCCTGCCTGTCGTCCTCTCTGCCAAGAATGCCCATCGCCCCTTACTTGCCTGAAGAAATCGGCCTTGGAGGCTCCGCGCACGCCCTCTGCTCTCGTAGTGCCATGGGCACACCTCCATCCCTGGCACTGAGTCCATGCTGTTTACCCGCATTTATCCCCTGTAATCGTGCGCCCCTGCGAGTCTGGGAACAATCTTTGTATCCCCAGTGCCCAGCAGACTGCTTGGTACATAATGGGCATGGATTAAATATTTTTGTTAAAGGACCACGTATTGTAACCTCTGTGCGAGGCAGGAGATCCAAAGCACATGTCAGTCCTCCAGACCATCACTGTGCAGTAGAATGATCTGCAGTGTTGGAAGTGCTCTGTATCTGTGCCGTCCAGTCGGGAGCCACGAGCCATGTGTGACTACCGAGCACTTGAAGTGTGGCTGGTGTGGATGAAGAATCGAAGGCGGGGTTTTAAAAACTTTTTATGGTAGTAACATGTACAACTCAAAATGTCCCATTCCACCCACTTTCAAGTATACGATTCAGTTGTATTAATTATATTCACAATACTGTGCTACCATCACCAATATCCATTTACCCCAACTTTTCCATCACCCCAGACAGAAACTCTGCACCCATTGAGTAATAACACCCTTTTTCCCCAACCCATCCCCAAGCCCCTGGTGACCTATAATCTACTCTCTGTCTCTAAAAATTTGCTTCTTCTAGGCATTTCATATAAGTGAAATCATACAATATTTGTCTTTTTGTGCTGCTTATTTCACTCAATCTGCTGTCCTCGAGGTTCATTTGTGTTGTGGCGTGCATCATGACTTCATTCCTCTTTAGGGCAGAGCAGTGCTCCATCGTTCTGCACCACATGTTGTTTTCCCACTCATCTCCTGATGGACGTGTGGGTTGCTTCTACATTTTGGCTATTGTGAATAATGCTACTATGAACATTGGTGTACAAATATCTGTTCAAGCTCCTCTTTTAATTATTTTGTGTATATAACTAGAATTGGGATTGCTGGGTGTATTAGTCAGGGTTCTCTCGGGAAACAGAATCAACAGGAGATATCTGTCAATAATATGAGATTTTATGAGTCTCTCACGCGACCGTGGGGATGCACAAGTCCAGGCTCCACAGGCAGGCTGCAAGCCAGGGGCTCCGATGAAAGTCTGATGAAAGGTCCTTGATGAGTTTCTGGGAGAAGTTGCCTGTCCAAAGACAAGCTGGGAAATTCTCTCTGAATGTTGAAATCACTTCCCCTTTTAAGGCGTTCAACTGATTGGATAAAAGCGTCACCCATTGCTGATGCAATCTCCCTGACTGATGCAGATGTAATCAGCCATCCACACAATAAACTCACTGGTGATCAAAGTCCATAAATGCTCTTGTATTACAATTAGCCCAGTGCTTGCTGGACCAAACACCTGGACACAATTACCTGGCCAAGTTGACACATTAGCCTGACCATCACACTGGGTCATATGGTAGTTCTATACTTTACTTTCTGAGGAAGCGCCAAACTGTCTTTCACAGTGGCGGTACCATTTTACACTGCCACCAGCATTGTGGAAGTGTCCTATTTCTCTGCAGCCCCATCAACACTTATTATTATCTGTTTTTTTTTTTCCATAATAGCCATTTGTTTTAGTTTGCTAAAGGCTGCTGATGCAAAATACCAGAAATGGATTGGCCTTTATCATGGGAATTTATTAGGTAAAATCTGACAGTTCCAAGGCTGGGAAAATGTCCAAATCCGGACATCATGAGAGATGCTGGTGAATCTGGACTCCTGCCATGTAGCTAGGCAAAATGGCGGCTGGTCTCTGCCTCCTATTCCCAGCTCACTTTCTCTCTGAGCTCAGCTGTGGGTGATCAGGCATATGGCTCATCTCTCCCTGGGCCTCGTCGCTTCAGCTTTGGGCTGCTCCACTGTCTCAGCCTCCAGCCTCTCTCTCAGCCTCTTGGGGTTTCTCTGTCTTTCTGCTGCTGTAGGCACTCCTGGAGTCCTCTGTCACAAGGCAGATAAAATGGCAGGGCTCTTTCTCTGTGAATCTCTGCTTTCAGTCCTCAGCTTATATAGGCTCCAGGGACAGGATTAGGACCCACCCTGCGCCCTTAACTAAAGCGATCTAATCAAAAGTGATCTAATCAAAGGTGCCTTAACTGAATCTAACTAAAAGGGTCCTACATACAATAGGCTTACATATACAGGAATGGGTTACTGAAAGAATATAATTTTCTGGGGTCTGCAAAAGACTCAAACTAGCACATTCTACCCTCTGGACCCCAAAAATACATGTTCTTTCCATATGCAAATACAGTCCTTCCATCACCATATTTCAAAAGCCTTAAATCATTTCAACAACAATGCTAAGTACAAAATCTCATCAAAATCAATTATAGGCATGCTGTCTGTCTTGGGGAAAAACTCCCCTCTGTTGTACACCTGTGAAACTTAGGAAACAAATTATCTGCTTCCAATATACAAAGGTGAGACAGTCATAGAATAAATGTTCTCATTACCATAGAGAGGAATTGGAAGGAAAGCAGGGGTCATGGATCCCAAACAGTTCTAAAACCCTGCAGGGATACTCCATTAGATTTCAGAGTCTGGAAGTCATCTATGGAATGATGGCTGCTTCTCCTCGGGGCTTGGAGTGGGAGCCCCACCCCTTCCAAGGGCTCAGTCAGCAGCCAGCTTCTAGGCTCCCCCCTCATCAAGCATCTGGGTGGTGGCCGAGCTCAGGCCTCACCCCCAAGAACACTGGGGTGACGGCCAGACTCTCCCCAATCTCTAGGACACAAATAGGGTGGTAACCTAATTTTTCTCAACCTCCTCCTCTGGAGCCTGGGGTGGCAGCACTCTTCCTGGACAAGAGTTTGCCCTCTTCAAAGACGGGGCAAACTCACCCTTTCTGCACACATGTGTGGGGTCCCTCTCTTGGCCCGAGAAGATGTCTTAAGACTAGACCTCAGTTTCCACGGTTTTGCCCCTGAGGTTGTTTTTCTTTCAATCTCTCCCTTTTCTGTCCCTTTTAGTCCAGGCTGGCAATGGTTCCATTCTTACAGATCTCACAAAAAACTTGTTGGTTTAGCATGCAGGAAGCAGGGTCCAAGCTGTCAGACAATAAGACTTTCCACAGATCCTTCTTGGATAGCTGCATTTCCAATCCTGACTTGCAGGGAAATGACTGGCTGGTTCCATGCTCAGTTAAGTCCTCCCATAGGACACTGTAGCAGTTTGGCATTGTTTATGAATTCCAAAAATAGTTATTGGATTATGTTTGTAAACTGGTCTGTCAGAGGTATCACTTTTAATTGATTAAATTATGATTAGGAATTAATTCAAGAAGGATGTCTTTTCAACAAATGGTGATGGAATATTTGGACAAATGTAAATTTCAAAACTAAAAATTCTTGAGTAAAATATAGGAAAAATCTAAAAAAAAAAAATTATGATTAGGATTCTGATTGGACCACATCAGTAGTTCCCACCAAGGGGCGAGGACTCACAGAGAAAAGACATGGCAAAGGACAGAGTTGGGAGTTTTTGAGCTGGAGCCCAGGAAGTAAGCACACAGAGGAACAGAGCAGCTGAATCCAGAGAGAAACAAGCCCCAGGGAGAGAGGAACCCAGGAAGCCTGAACTCTTGGCAGACGTTAGCAGCTATCTTGCTCCAACAGGTGGCAACAGACTTTGGTGAGGGAAGTAACATGCTTTATGATCTGGTAACTGTAAGCTTCTACTCCAAATAAATACCCTTTATAAAATCCAACAGATTTCTGGTATTTTGCATCAGCATCCCTTTGGCTGACTAATACAGACCCTATCTTCTGGGAACTCATTTCCTGGAAGCTCAGAATTTCCCAAACCATCAATTTCTGGTTTCTTTTTGCCCAGCAATTCAGTTCTCAGCTTATCCCATTTCCTCTCGCATTTTGCTATAAACTGCAAGGAGAAGCTAGACCGCATTTTCCACATTTATTTTGGAAATCTCAGCTAAATGTCCACGCTTGTCACTTTTGAATTCTGCCTTCCATCTAACATCAGGAGTAATTTTGCCAAGTTCTTTGCAGCTTTAAAACAAGGATCACCTTTCCTCCAGTTTCCAGTAATGCACCCATCATTTCCTTCTAAGGCCTCATCGGAAGAATCTTCAGCATCCATATTCTGCCAACAGTCTTTTCAAAGGAATCTAAGCCTATTCTACCAAGTTTCTCACAGTTCCTCCAGAATCTTCCCCTTACCCATTTGTAAAACTATTCCAACATTTTTGGTATGCACACAGCAGCACCCTACTCTTATTAGTGAGGGTTCTCTAGGGAAACAGAGCTGACAAAAGATATCAATAAATAGTATGAGCATTTATAAAAGTGTCTTTTGCAACCATGAGGGTACATGAGTCCAAATTCCGTAGGGCAGGCTGCAAGCCAGGAACTCTGGTGAAGGTCTGGCTGACTGGAGTAGAGATGGGGATTCTCCCTTCTGACTTCTGAAGTCATCACTTAACCTTCTGAGGCCTTCAACCGATCGCATGAGACAGCTCTCATTGCTGAAGACAGTCTCCTCAGTTGATTGTAGATGTAATCAGCCATAGATGCAGTCAACTCACTGATGATTTAAGTCCACAAAATGTCCTTGCAGTACAATTAGCCCAGTGCTTATGTGACCAAACAACTGGACACTATTAGTTGGCCAAGTTGACACGTTTGGCTAACTTTTACACCATGCTAGGGGGTATGAAGTGGTATTCAATTGTGGGTTTAACTTGCATTTCCCTGATGGCCAGTGATGTTGAGCACCCTTTCATGTGCTTATTTGCCATTTGTATATCTTCTTTTGAGAAGTATCCAAGTCCTTTGCCCAGTTTTTAATTGGGTTGTTAGTCTTTGTGTTAACTTGTAAGAGTTCATTACATATTTATGTACAAGGCCATTATGAGATACATCATTTTCAAATGTTTCCCCCCATTCTGTACATTGTGTTTTCACTTTCTTAATGGTGTCCTTAGAAGAACAAGTTTTTAATTATGATTTTTCTTTTGTTGCTCTGGTTTTTGCTGATAGATCTAAGAATCCTTTCCCAAATCCAAGGTCGTGGACATTTACCCTTACATTTTCATCTAAGAATTTTATAGTTTTTGCTCTTACATTTAGGCCTTTAATTCATTTTAAGTTAATTTTTATATTTGGGGTAAGGTGTATGAGGTAAGGCTCTGCAGTTGTCAGTTTCAGTAGTTAGTAGCTTTCTCAGAATTTGTCCATTTCATCTAAGTTATCTAATTTGTTGTTGTACAATGATTCATAGTATTCCTTTATAATTATTTTTATCTGCAAGAATGGTACTAATGTCCTGTCTTTCATTTCTGATTCTGGTAATTTGAGTCTTCTCTCTTTTTTCTTGGTCAAAGTAACTAAAGTTTTGTCAATTTGTTGATCTTTTCAAAGAGCCAGCTTTTGGTTTCATTGATTTTCTCTATTGTCATCTATTCTCTATTTCATTAATTTTCACTCTAATCTTTATTATTGTGGCATACAGTGTGGATTTTTCTCCCGCCAAACCTTCCAGCTCTTTCAACCCTCCCCAAATTGCAGCAGCATTCCTGAGTAGTTAAAAAGGCAAGTCTTGGGAACTGGTTGTGAACTGGTGACTGATCAGTAAGTCTTGTAACACTGCATTCCCCAGAAGTCCTGCTGCCCCTAACATGCCTTCCCAATCTGCGTGTGGACATGCAGTATAAAAGGCCCCTCTCTTTTTCTTTCTTCAAATATTTATTTTATTTATTTATTTCTCCCAGCCCCCTCATTGTTTGCATTTGCTGTGTGCTGGTCTTCTTTTTAGGAGGCACTGGGAACCAAACTTGGGACCTCTCGTGGGAGGGAGGTGCCTAATTGCTTGAGCCACCTCCTCTCCCTACTTTGTTGTGTCTCTCGTTATATTTTTCCTCCTTGTGTCTCGTGTTGCATCATCTTGTTGCATCAGCTCGCTGTCTTGCTCATCTTCTTTAGGAGGCACTAGGAACTGAACCCGGGACATCCCATGTGGTAGGCAGGAACTCAGTTGCTTGACCACATCCACTTCCCAAGGCCCCTCTCTTTTTGCTGCAAGCACAGATGATCGAGCTCAGAAAATGCTGTCTCTCTTCCCACTGCCCAGGATGAGGACCCCATGTAAGCCCCCTAAATAAATGTTCTTTACTTGCCAAGTTGGACTTGTCCAAGTCTTTCTTTGGTCTGACCTATCCACCTCAGTTTGGTGGGAAGCTGTCATTTTTACATAGTTCCTTGCTAAACTCGGGACAATTATTTCCATCCTTATGTTTGTTTTAGATTCAGTTCTTTTTCAAGTGTCTTAGGGTAGAAGATTGGATTGTTGATTTGAGATCTTTCTTCTTTCTTAATATATGCTTTTATAGCTATAAATTTCCTTCTAAGCACCACGTTAGCAGCATTCCATAAGTTTGGGGATATTGTGTCTTGATTTTTGCTCATCTCAAAGTATTTTCTGATTTATCTATTGATTTTTTCTTTGACCCATTGGTTATTTAGGAGTGTGTTGTTAAATTTCCATGTTTATGAGTTTCCCAAAGTTTTCCCTGATATTGATTTCTTATTTCATTCCATTCAGTGTATTATGTCTATATTCTTAAATTTATTGAGTTTTGTTTTATGGCTTGGCATATGGTCTATCCTGGAGAATGAGCCATGGGCACTTTAGAAGAATGTATAATTTATTGGTTTTTGGAGCAATGTTCTGTACCTTTTAGGTCTAGATGGTTCAAAGTGCTGTTCAAGTCTTCTATCTCCTTACTGATCTTCTGTCTAGTCATTCTATCCATAATTAAAAGTTGGGTATTGAAGCCTCCAATTATTATTGTTGACTTGTCTATTTCTACCTTCATTTCTGCCAAGTATTTTTGTTTCTCTGCTATTAGGTACATATATAAGATATATTTTTTTCATCCCTTTACTTTCAATCTACTTATGTCTTTGAATCTAAAATGTGTCTTCTGTAGGCAACATATAATTGGATCATGTTGTTTAAGTCTAGTCTGACAATCTCTGCCTTTTTGACTGGATTGCTGAATCCATTCAATGCATCTCTGACAGACCTGGAGCAGTTGCTGTTTGCTGCTAAGGTTTCCACTACAGATGTGAGAAAAAGAAGATCCTTGCACTTTCTGTCTGTCTGGTTGTGGCAGCCAAGATTGAATGGAGAAATACAGGAAATTCTAAAAAAAAAAAAATCCATTCACACTAGGTATTGATATATTTGGACTTACGGCTGCCATTTTACATTTTGTTTTCCATGTCTCGTCTCCTTTGTTCCTCTGTACTCCTTTACTACTTTCTTTTGCACTGTGAGTGAATGTTTTCTAATGTAGCATTTTATTTTCATTAATGATTTTTTCACCATATTTCAAAGTTTTTTTAGTGGTTACACTAGTATTTTCCATACACATCTTTTATTTTGTAATTCATCCCTGCCCTGAGATGGCTCCCTTGTCTGTTTGCTCATTGTTTTTGCTTGTTGTTTTTTCGCTCGTTTTTTTTCTTTTGCTCATTGTAGCAGTTTAATATTGTTTATGAATTCCAAAAATAGATATTGGATTATGTGTGTGAACTGTTCTGTTCCTCCGGGGCATATTAGATCGTATTGGATTCAGAGGTTTCACTTGTACTTGAATAAATAATGATTAAGTCTTTGATTGGGAGAAAACAACACAGCAGAGAAGTTAGTTGGAGTGTTTGGATGCTGGAACCCCGGGAAGTAAACGTACAGGAGAAGAACACAGAGAAATAGAGACGGCTCCATAGACATGGCAGAGGCCCCAGGAAGAGAGAGAGCCTGATAGTCTACAGCTGGCCTTGTAGGGAGACCAGAGCAGCTGAGCCTGGAAAGAGTTGAGCCCCAGGGAGAGAGACAAAGCCTGAAAGAGCTGGTACCACAGAGCCTTAGGAGGGAGAGGGAGGCTGAACCCTTGCAGAGACCAGCAGCCATCTTGCTCCAACACATGCAACAGACCTTGGTGAGGGAAGTAACTTACGCTTTATGGCCTTGCAACTCTAAGCTTCTACCCCTAAATAAATACCCTTTATAAAAGCCAACAGATTTCTGGTACTTCGCACCAGCACCCCTTTGGCTCACTAATACACTCGTTGTCTGTTTTTTCTTTTGGAGGTACCAGGAACTGAACCCGGGACCTCCCTGTGGGAGGCGGGCACTCAACTGCTTGGGCCACATCTGCTCCCTGCTCGTT
>JAQZBX010013571.1:0-21584 GCA_029593785.1 Cabassous unicinctus
AGCGAACCCGGGGCCTCTCATATGGTAAACGGGTGCGCTATCCATTGCGCCACAGCCGCTTCCTGCCGTGAGGTTGCTGCATCAGCCCACCGCACCGCTCAGGCCAGCGTGCCCTCACAAGGAGGCCTCGGGGCGCGAACCCGGGCCTCCCATATGGTAAACGGGGGCTCTATCCACTGAGCCACACCCGCTTCCCACCCTTCCATATAAATTTGAAGATTGGTTTTTCCATTTCTGAAAAGAAGGTTGGTGGAATTTTGATTGTGATTGCATTGAAACTATAAATTGCTTTGGGTAGGATTGATAACTATATTTAGTCTTCCAGTCCATGAACATAGAATGTCCTTCCATTTATTTAGGTCTTCTTTGATTTCTTTTTAGCGATGTTTTGTAGTTTTCTGTGTACAAGTCCTTTACATTCTTGGTTGGATTTATTTGTAGATATTTGATTTCTTTTAGTTGCTATTATGAATGGAATTTTTTTCTTGATTTCTTCTTCTGATCATTGCTTGTGTATATAAACACTATCGATTTTACGGTGTTGATCTTGTAGTCCGCACTTGACTGATTTCATTTATTAGCTTATTTTAATGTGCTACTGGTTTGTTTTGCTAGTATTTTGTTGAGAATTTTTGCATCTATATTCATAAGGGATATTATTCTGTACTTTTTTTTTTCTTGTGGCATCTTTATCTGGCTTTGGCATTAGGGTAATGTTGGCCTCAGAATAAGTTACAGAGTATTCCCCCTTCTTTAATTTTTTGGAAAAGGTGAGCAGGATTGGTGTTAATTCTTCCTGGAATGTTTGATTGAATTCACCAGTGAAGCCCTCTAGTCCTGGACTTTTTGTCAGGGGATTTTGATAACTGGTTCAGTTTCTTTGTGTGTAGGGTGTAGGGATCTTCTCTTTCTTTTTGAATCGGAAGAAGAAAGGATTCTTTTCCTTTCTTCTAGCATGTGGGTTTCTAGGAATTCATTCATTTAGATTTCTAGTCTGTTGTCATACAGTTCATAGTATGCTCTTATAATCCTTTATATTTCTGTGTGTTCAGAAGCATATATAAAATTCATTTCTGATTTTATTTGCATCCTCTCTTTATCTTTGTCAGTCTGGCTAGAGTTGTGTTGACTTTATTGATCTCAATGAACCTACATTTGGTTTTGTTAATTCTAATTGTTTTGTTTTTTTTTTTAATTATCTCATTTATCTCTGCTCCATTCTTTATTGCCTTCATTCTGCTCAATTGGTGTTTAGTTTGCCCATCTTTTTCTAGATCCTCCAGCTGTGATGTTAGAGATCTTTCTTGTTTTTAAATGTTAGCTTTTAGAGCTATAAATTTCCCACTCAGTACTTCCTTTGATACCTTTTATAACTTTTGGTATGTTGTGTTTCATTTTCATTTCCTTCAAGTTATTTCCTAATTTCTCTTGTAATTTCTTCTTTGACCCACTGGTTGTTTAAGAGTGTGCTGTTTGACTTCCACATATTTGTGAGTGTTCTACTTCTCCCTCTGTTATTGATCATTCCATCATGTTCAAGAAGATACACCTACTGGGCCACCTCCCAACCCTCAACTACTCTTCTCCCCCACCTCTCCAAAAGGCATACATTGGCAGAATGGATTAAAAAAAAAAACAAACATAACCCAACTATATGCTGTTAACAAGAGACTCATCTTAAACTCAGAGACACAAATTAAGATGAAAGTAAAAATATAGAAGAAGAAATGCCATGCAAATAGTAACCAAAAAAGAGCTGGGGTAGGATTAGTAAAATTAGATAAAATAGACTTTCCATCAAAAACAGTTACAAATTTTTATCTTGTTCATTTGGATTGGCCATCATTTCCTATTTCTTTGACTTGTAATCTAGTTACACACTGTACGTTTTAATATTTTAATGTGTTAACTCTAGAATTTTTCTCCTGCCTTGTCTGTTCCTTACATTTCGATACAGCTAGTGAAATGACAGATTTCTTTGAGCGACAGAAGCTAACACAAGCAAATGTCAATGCAAAAAGCATGTTTCACAATCTTTGCAAATGGCCTCCTTATTGGCTTCTCCTGCAGAGTTTGGCCCTCCTATCGAAGAGTAGACTGAGGCAAATTGAAATTCAGGGTTCCTTCTGTTTTTTTTGAGAGACTACATCTTGTCCTATGCTTGTGCCTTGTGTTCATTGATGGTCTTAGGAATGCCCCCATTGATAGGACTCTAAATGTCCCTCTACTCCCTATGAAAGAGAGTTTCCCCCTGTCCCAAGTGCTCTATTATATGTCTTAAAGCTGGTAATCCTTTGTCCCAGGCTTTTCCTAAGTTTCTTACACTGCTTTAGCTATCTGCAACCAAGCAGTTTCTTACACTGCTTTAGCTATCTGCCTGCAGGGTAAGTTCTGAGAGACAGAGCCAGAGACAGGTTTCTAGGTTCAATCTTTCTAACTGCTACTTGATAGATTGGCACCGACATATAGGGACCCTAGTATGTGCATAGGGGTTACTGTTCCCTCTGGAACAGGGCCAGGGACCCACAGTGGGAGCACAAGCAGTCTCCAGCACTGTGTAGGGAGCGGGTGGGGTGGGGTCAGCAAGGTTGCCACAAGTGCCTCCTACTCTTTTTGAAGCTGTATTTTCTTGATTGGCACTTGACCCATTATTGCAGCCCTTTAATTATTTTCCAGAATTTTGAGGAAGATGGCAATGCCAGTTTTTGCTCATTGTTCAAAGATTCTGTGAGGAAACAGTACCCTGGAGTGTCTTATGTACCATCTTGGTTGACTCCTAAGTGCCAGAGTGATTTTTTAAAGTGCAGCTCTTGTCAAATGCTGTCCTGTTAAAAAAACCTTTGCATATATGACTCTTTCATTCATGGAATATGAGGCAGTCTTCATAGGCATTAACATCATTTCTTACTTGTGGAACCCTCCCTTATCCTGAAATTTAGTTATATGCCTCCGGAGGCCAGGGGCCTAGGGCAGGCACTCAACAATATTTCATGAATTAAGTTGAGTGATACTGTCAGGTTGAGAACTGTGAATGGGTTTAGCTAGTGAATGGATTTTAAATTAAGCACTCTGAGTATTAGTTCCTAGGTATTTTTTTTTTTTTTTTTTTACACTCTGATTAAAACTATGAACTAACTGGACCCACCCCCCAAAAATCTGTACTTTAAAATAGTATATAATGGATATTTGCATCTGACACTCATCCTCATCCATCCTCTATAAAATGTGGCAATCCTGCTTCATTGGCTTGCCATGGGGATTTAGTGAATCAGCAGCTATAGAGCAATTAGTACAGTGTCTGGCATATAGTAGATGCTCACTAAATGTTGATTTCCATCTTTTTGCTCTTTAGTTTTGTAGAACTGCTAAAAGTTTTTGGTCTGAAAAGCATGCATAGCAATGAGAAGAAAGAATTAAGTTTGCACTATTTTATTTAACTGCCAGCTGTAGAAACTTTGTGAAACAGAATGTGGGAAGCCACATCTCCTTGGAAACCTTTTTGATATTCTCAGAAAAATCAGAAGAGCAATGAATAGCCACTGATAATAACAATAACCCACTAGGCACCGTGATTCTTTGTCTTGGCAGAATGATTGCTTGTGATGGTAGTTCCCCCATAAAGCAATCCTCCTGCTGTGATTTGGTTTTGGGAATGGCAAAAAATCCTTCATCTGTGATGGAACCTAAAGAAGGAAGACAAAATATGGTACAGACATCAACTTACTAAGAGAACTGTCCAAATCACTCCTCAGTTTTGTTGGTGCTGGCCCTCATATCACTGACATTGGTGTCAGTATATTATTTATTGAGTACAGTGGCCTTTAAATTAAAACGTGCATAAAAATCACCTGTGGAGCTTGTTGAACATCTAAACCTCTTAGAAATTCTGATTCAGGAATAACAGGGTGGGACCTAAGAATCTGATATAAGTGGCTTTCAGGTCACTTTACAGTTTAATATACAGTTGAGGAAATTGAGGGTCAGAGATGCAAAGTTATTTTTCCAAAAGTCACATGGGTAGAAATATAAATAGAGCTTGGATTACAAATTAGGTCTTGTGATACCAATCCATGGTTGTTTCTTCTAACCACTGCTACCTCAATGATCCAGGGATGTAGGTCTCAAAAGTTAACATACATATGAATCACCTGGAAAACTTGATGAACTCTAGATTCTGATGCTGTAGAGCAGTGGAGGAGCCAAAGATTCTACATCTCTAAGGTCCTTGGGTGTTGCTGATGCCACTGGTCCATGGACAACACTGAGCACCCAGGATCCTATAACATTGCTGGGCATTGATTGAAGCAGTTAGGGAAATGAGAGCTGGCCAAGGAGCTAATATAAATTTTTCTTTTATGACTCTGCAGCCCCTACTGTGTATTATGTGGGACTGAGCACATGGAGGGCCACTAGATAAATAAGAATAAAATGTAGACAAGGCCCATGGGAATCAGTGAGCCTAAAATCAGGTGGTAGCCCAAGCAACTCTTACCCTGCCTTTTTTTCTCTCTTTGGTCCAGTTTTCATGATGATTTGTTGCCTTGAGACGCTATTGGGTGAGTTTGATGAAGGCAGATGGTTGTTCCTAGGGATATGGGCAATAATAGTAGGAACTGGAAAAGATAAATGGTGGGGGCAGACTGAAAAATATACCCCCAAGAGATATCCACGTGTTAATCCCTCAAAGCTGTGAATGTTACCTTACATGGCAAAAAGGTATAAGGGGGTGGCTCTTTGCAAATATGATTAGGATTTTGAGATGGGGAGATTATCCTGGATTATTTGGGTGGACCCAAAGTGGAATCACATGTATCCTTTTAAGAGGGAGGTAGAAGGAGATTACACACACACAAGAAGGGGAGGCAGTGTGATCACAGGGACAGAGATTGGGGTTATGTGGCTACGAGCCAAGGAATGCCGACAGCCCTCAGAAGAGGCAAGGAACGGATTCACCCCCAGAGGCTCTGGAGGGAATGTGGGCTTGCTGACACCTTAGATTCTTCTCGGTGAAACTGATTTCAGACTCTGGCCTTCAGAAGTGAGAGAGAATAAGTTTGTGTTGTTTTTAATCCACCAACTTTGTGATCATTTCTTAGAGCAGTCCTAGGAAACTAATACACATGGGAAGAAATAGAAGAGAAAACATGGCTGGGGTATATAAAGATTTTTAGATTAAACATTTATGTGTGTTGCATTAGTATAGTTTACAAGGTTTTTTTTTTTTTCAAATAAATGTATCATAAAATTAGATTATTTAGCCAGGCAAAGAAAACTGGAGACATAAAATTGCCTGCTCCTGTCTCTGAAATTTAAGACCAGGCATTTGTGCCTTCTCAGAAGAGAGAAAAGAAATAAGAATTTCCTTTGAAGTAAAAGTATTTCTTTTGGCTTAAGAAAGAACTTCAGGGTCTCTGAAGCCTGAAAATGGTATATTGTAGGAGGATGGAGTCACAGCTTCCCTAAAGAACTTTAATCAATTAAAGTTTGAGTTCCTGTTATGTGCCAGACACATGACTGGGTACCGGGAAACAGCAATAACAAGAGACAGTAGATGTGTACAAGACAGGAAGCAGATGTGCAAATAGATAACTATAATACAACAAAATGAGTGCATTAGTGGAACTGTGATCAAAATATTATGGTAGATTAAAGGACGACCTCACTTTGTCCAGGAGAGTAATGTTTAAAATGAACACTGAAGGATGAGTAAGAGATGATCTAAAGAAGTTCGATATTCCCTTCAACGAGTATTTATTGTTCACATAACTTGAGTAATAAAAGAAGATGCCCCATGGACCCTGACCATCCTGTGTTCAAATCCCAGTCCTACTTCCTGATTGTTTAGCCTTGGGTATATTTAATCTCCCTGAACTTAGAGTTTCTCTTTTGAATAACAATATAGTATAGGTCCCATGAGTAAATAAATGTGGTAACATATTAAAGTGCCTGCCTTCTGGTCTTCCAGATCTGCTGGTATCCCAGTTTGAACCAAATTTAGGCTCCAACTGGGATCCTAACTACACTCCTGAACACTCAGTACTTTGGAATGAAGGTGCTCCTTTTACAAGCTCCCATGTTCTTTGGTTGAATTCTCTGTTCTAAGATTTCCATTCATTCCCAGTTATAGAATTTCCCTTTGGCACCTGTATGTTACCCACCTTGAAGTTAGTCATGAAGCTAATTCTAAAGGAGCATGGTGGTGGCTTTGCAATGTGTTGACTATGTTGGACTACATTTCCCAGATTTCCCTTCTTTGTATGATTCTTATCATACAGGGTGGGCCATGAGACATTTTTGTGCAAGATTTGAGGGCACAACTGTCACTGTGACCATACTGTTTCTATGCTCAAAAGATCAGGGTAGAGTCACTAGGCACTTTTGTAGCTCATACACATCCTTGCTTATCTACTGGCATGCTTCATTGGTATGAGGTAGCAGCCAGACCTGCAAATGCCCACCTCTTGCCTGGATCCTCCACCAGCTTCTTTGACTCCTGGGTCATGTCTGTATTTGTCTCCATGATGAAGGATCCATTTTTTTTCCCTGCAAGATATCTGCATCATCAAAATTGGAGTCAGTGAGAGTGACACATTCTAGCCTGACCTCGTGGGTTCTTGCTTGTCCTCGCTCTCTCTCACTTGACATCCACCTTCCTGACTGCCTGCTCTGCAAACATCAAGTTCCATCATCAGATGTGAAGACACTGGCAATTCAGAAGCTGTTTACCAGCTCCCACGGTCTTGTCAAGTCAGATCCCTGTAATAAATCCTGCTCTTTCTGTAAATGTATAACTGCATATAAACTATAAATACCTTTATACCTATGATCATCTTCTAGTGGTTTTGCTTCTCTGGTTGAATCATCATAGATACAGGCACCCAGGGCCTCACAGCTTAGACCCAAAGTTTTCAGGCAACATGTTTTTTCCCTATCAGCAGATGAGACGGCCACCATTTAAAAATCCTTGCACTGGAGGCCCTTTCACATACCAGACGACACGCTAAATGCAAATTTATCTTTTGTTGTTTTCAGCCTCCTGCCAATTTAGTGGCTCAAGCTAAAGATCTCCCACTTCCTCTCCCTCCTGTTTGTGACACTTCTCTCCCTTGCTCTGCTATCACAGACAAAGAAAATGACAGTCAGCTCCCACTGTTCCCAGCTTCTACCCCTGCAGGGAGCATTAGGCTCCAGGATTCATATTCTGTCTTACACAGGCTTTTCCAGCCATCATTCGGGAAGACCTTGGCTCGACTCTCAGCATGGAGCGTGGCTGTCTGCAGCTGGAGCCTCAGAGGAGAGCCCTGACTCCACAGTGGCAGCCCTTCCCTTCAACCTTGTCCTAGATTCTTCCTTGAGAGCCAGACAATGTAATCTGAGACATCCTGGTGCTAATGGGATAACGATGAATCGCAATGATGATGGGTGACGGATTTTTTTTTTTCTAAACTCCCATTCACTTTGTGCATAAAAGCTGGACATGACATTTGCTGCTGGCTCTACCAGTCAGTTATCCTTGTGCCAGCATTGAGTATTCTCTCATAACATGGCCCAAAATGAACACTTCATGCAATTATAATGAAGATCCTGTAGCCAGAATGAGTGACTCCATTCATTGCAAACATAGAACTTGTTATGGATGTTCAGTTACATGAGATGCCTCCTGGATAGTGTAGAAGAGGAGGTGAATGGTGATGTCAACTCTGGGATAGATGGGTTAGAATAAGCATAAGAGCCTTGCTGCTCTAATTTCAAGTCAGCATGCCAGAAGAATGATGTCTGCAACCTGGCATTCTGCTTTTAATAGGTTATTGATAAGTTTTTAGAGGCTCCCCTTCCATAGCTCCCCTTAGCTCCCCTCAGCCTACAAGGCTAAGCCCCAACTCATTAACCCCTTCACAACCCAACCCAACTTAGTGTCTCTGAACTATTGACCATTCCTATAGAATGCCACTTGCCTGAATCTTTCTGTGCCTGTATTTACCCCCATTCTTTCTGTCAGGACTTCCCTTGATCCCTTCTCTACTAGGGAAACACCTGTTCTTGTTTTAAAAGCTTGCTCAAATATTACTGTCTCTGGCATTTTCTAATAAAGTGCCCTCTGTGCTGTGTTCCCATAGCATCTTTTACAAATCTCTTTTACAATATAAAGCCAAATCATGTAATTATTTGCTTATCTGTTTAATTTTTTATCTAGATTTCGAATTTCTGGTGGACTTGACCAATTCTTCAGAGCCTAGAACAGTTCCTGGAGCTAATGTGAGTTTAGCAGTTTCTTTGTTGAAGAGAATTGAATAACAGTGGGAGGAGAATAATTGGTTTGGCAAAGAGCCTTAAATTAGGAGTTTAGGCACCTGGATTCTAATTCCAGTTTTGTTAGTTTCCATCTAACCTTGAAAGATTTTTAAAGGATGGTCCGAGTTGAGTGACTCTGACAGGTGGGAAAATTCTCAATTTCTTCTTGCTGTGATTTTTTCATTTAGTAAATGGTGAATTTAATATCCACTCTTTCTAACTCAAAGGTCTGTCTTGGGAATTGAGTAAAATAAAAAAATGTAAAACTATCCCCTAAAGAACAGAGCAGAAAGCAAATGCTAGTTATTTTCATTAACCTTTTTTTCATTTGTTCAGAGGTAGAGGAATGGACATATGCCATGGGCTAGGTATCATCTCTCCAATGCTGGTCCCTTAGGTTTGTTACTCTGACAAAAGATTGGTGGGAAGTAGTCCAGTGAAGGCCAGTACCCTCTGAAACTTAAGAAAATTTGTTGTCATTCTTGCTCCTTCCTCCGCCTTCTATTTGCCAGAAACTCTGAAAATAGTGGCGATTTTGGAAAGTATGAGTTTGAATCTCAAGGCAGCTAATGGGCTGAACACCCCAAGAGTAGCTGTTGAATTCTATGGACATTTCTTGTGAGGCTCTGGGGTGAATTCCTGAGGGTCAATGTAGACTCTACAGAGATCTTTAAGAATAAAGAGATTCTTCTTGTTCCAGCATGGCTCAGGGCTCATCTTATCTGAGACTATTTCTACTTCCTCCTCAGATGCAAGCTTTGCCTAACCATTTTCTTTGGCAGTTGGTTTCACTAAGTAAAAAGGAGGCAAAAATGATATTTAGTGTCTTCCCATCTCCTTACAAACTCTCTCCAACATTCTGATAGCCCCTTTCCCTTACCTCAAGCTACACAGGGCCCTCCTTTTGCCCCTTAACTGTCCAAAAGACGCTGCTTTCTTTCTGCCTTCCCTAAAAAGTAGAGAATTAGTATTGCATTGTTCTAATTGTGAAAAATGACCACTCTTGTATGGATTGATCTGTTTTTCTTCCTTGTGTTCCCAGGTTTTTATTCGAGTAGTATAGTACAATTTCAAAACAGACCATGGTCACACAAACTATAGATAATTTCAACATCTTTGCTCATTAATAATTGTGGATGTCTGCTCATTTTCTGATGATGTATATTGTCAAGTTTTAGTGATTTCTCTTGTGTCTAGAGAGAAAAGGGAAGCTTTGAAAGCTCTCAGAATGGGGATTCTTAAAATCAGGAAACAGTCTGTTTCTTGGGCATGTCAAAATAAGATGATCATTGGATGGGGGCGAGGGGAAGGGGAGGGTACAAGTATGATAAAAGAAGCAGATTTTGTTTTGCTTTTGCATTGATAACACAGATGGTCACACTATAGAAGACAATCACATCTTAATAAATTTTAGTTATCCTAGCAGCAACTAAGAAACCAGGAATGAATACAAAGTGAAGGCACTGCACATCTTCGTGAAGTTTATTAATGACTTGCCATTAACATGCTTTTTCAACCAGTCAGGTAAAAATAAAATTTGCTAGTGGATATGACAGCCTTAAATAAGGCACATGGAGGGAAATCACATATTAGGTGTAGAAAAAATCATGAGTTTTATAGCTATAAAACAAGATATTTGTATCTCATTAGCAAAACAAAACAAAACAAAAAAAACAAAAATCCCAAAGAAACAAACTTACTAATAGGTAATAGACTTATTTTATCAGTGACACCAAGAGTATCTTAATAACATAATTCTGAAGAAATGTCTGCTATGTATGTTAGCAAAATATACTAAAAATATCTTTCAGTAATAATGAATGATTTATTGCTATTCCCTGGACAGAAATGGCTTCATTTAAAGCAGTAATAAACACCTGGCATTTGCTCATCTTTGCTTCCTCTCTTTGTCCAGCTTCTCTTTCCATCTCATAGCCTCCTTAGTTGAAAGGAACAGTAAAGGTCATCTTGTTCACCCACTCATCTGATACTTGGGTCTTTTCCAGGGAACACGAAACAGAAGGGCTTGCACTGCTCTGGTGACTGGCCTCCTGAGGTCACCCATTCTGCCTTTGGATGCCCCCGATTGCTCTCAAGGCACTCCTCTCAACTCCTCCCCACTGGCACCAGCTCCACTCTCTGGGGCTGCATAGAATATCACCAACCTCTCCTGAAAATGGCAGCCCTTTAAGTTTTTATCAGGTCACTCAGGACCTTTTTTGATCCTTTGGACTAACCGTTTCACATGCTTCTGTCATTCCTCACATGGCAATGTTCTGAATCTCTTCGTTGATCTGGCCACTTTCTTTTGAACACATTTCTGGTTGTCTACATGCTTCTTAAATGTGGCATCAAAACAGAATGTGGTCTAACTGAGCAGAATAGAGCTATTAGTTCCTTTAGATTAAACTGAACATATATCAGTGCTGCTTCAACTCATGGCAACCCTTTCGAAGTCATATAAGACTTTGACTGGAATCACTGAGTGTTTTTCACATTTAGTTGGTAAGCTTTGTCTTTACCCCATCCTTCCCTGGTACAGTTGCTGATATGGATCCATATGGCAGACCCTTTATTTATTCCTACTAAATTTCATTGTAGTTTGATTCATTATTTGCACATATTACAGTTTTTCAAAGAACTTTCTGAATGTGAGGGAAATTTAGAGATCATCAAGGCCAACCCAAGCCAGAGATGTAAAGTTATTGACTCCTGTGAGCAACAGGCTGTCTCCTGAACAAAAGGGGTTCTGTTGCACCCCCTTCCCTTCCTTCCCTACCTCAGCACTTTGTCCCCTGTAATAATCTGTGTTCTCATCAATACTGACTTTCCCTTGTGGGTTGATTTTGTTTACTCTAGCTTGGATAACTATTAATACTATAAAGCATTCTCATGAACGATACTTTCTCTTTTTCTTTATAGAAGAAATCCTGAGATGGCTGTATATAGATCTTGCCTGCCCTTAACCTTTTGGGGGGGGGGGGTGGCAAAGCTAATGATCATGCTTGTTAGTCAACATAAGTCAAACTGCATTACCTTTACAAGAATAATAATAATGACCTTCATGAGAGTGTTGCGATTCAGGAAATCTTAGTTATAATCTTAGCAGCATCTCTTTGGGCAAGTGAGTTAATCACTCTGGGCCTCAGTTACTCAAATGAAAAGAGAGGGATTGTGTTTTGTGGCCTTATGGCCAATGTTTCTGATCAGCTATTTGTAGAGATGCCTTAGTTTCATTTATTAAAGAAAAAAGTTTAAAATTTCATTGCCGAATGATGCTCTGTGCTAAGGAAAGTGTTTTACACGCAAATCTGAATGCTCCATGGGAAGTTGAGTACATTGTGTTACCTGCTAGTACTTTAGGGTACGTCTTTCAGGAAGCTTGCCAGTGGAGCAGTTAGCTGAAGGAAGCACTGAAGTGGATGAGATTTACAGTGAGAAAGGGCAGGGAAGAGCTGCCTGGAATCCGAAGGCCTAAATAGAATGCTGTATGGAGCGCACCTGGCGGCCAAAGGTGGCTTTAGAAACTGTGAGCCCGAGTGTGGAAAGGATGATGACAAATTATTGTAGGTCTAGAAGGGAATCAGGAAACCACCCAATTCACTCCCCTTATTTTATGGGTGAGGAGTCTGAAGCTTAAGTGGCTTGCCCAAGGTGACACAGCTGGTTAGCAGTAGGGTCAGGTCCCCGATTCCTGCACAGTGCTTTTCCTCTACATCATGAAGACAAACTATACAATTTTGCCTAGGAATGGCACTGCTCTCAGGTTCCAGCACCATGCAAAGTGAGAGAGATTGATGAGGTACTTGAAGCACTCTATTTGGGAGCAGAAACAGCTTCTCCCTGAAGCTTTACAGCCATCCTCTTGGTAGTCTTGGGATAAATGGATCAGTGTGGGCTGTCTTTGTAGAGACTGGCAAAGACCACAAAAGAGTGCTTATAATGTTCTTCTCTGGAGGCAGGTTTGCTGATTAATTGGACTTAAAGTCCTGGTTGAGGACAATCACAGAATGATTTTGCTGCTGAACATGTAGTCACAGATGACAAATATCACAAGTCACATGGATCCCAAAATGGATGGAGAATGTTCATGGAATGAGGTGTCTGTGGAGTCTTTAGGGAGCAGCCAGCTACATTACTGCTCTCTCCTCTTTGGGCCCATGTTGAATACTTGCAGGCATGTTTTCATTCTTAAGGTGATTTTAATCCAGGACATCCTCCAAAAGTATCGACCTGGGTACTGCACATGTGCATTTTTAGGATGACGGGTTGCTCTTGAAACATATAGCATGCTCATTGTGACTTTTGGTCATCTCCATTCTACCATTTTAAAGGAAAGCCTCCTTCACTTGGAGCAAGGAGTAGTGTTATTTACTGAGCATGCATTTAGGAAGGTGCAATTCAGTTTCTAACTTGGTAGATCTGGGGTGGGGCCTAAGTTTCTACCATTCAAACAAGCCCCCAGAGGATGCCAGTGCTGCCAGTCCTTGGACCACACTTTGAGTAGCAAGACAAGGGTCCAGGTTAGCCTTCAGCCTGGCTAGTGGAGAGGCCTGTGATGTCCACTTAGGCAGACATTTCTCCACTCCATTCCTAGCAAATCATTTAACCAGGACCTCCCTGGGCCCAGAGGGAAAATTATTGAGTTTATTAGGTAGTACCAATGAACATGGATCTTTGCACCTAAGCCTTCTTAATCAAATCTGCAATATTTGTGGGTGGGTCTGTTTGCTTGCACAAACACCCGACACTTGCCCACAGTAATTAGGTAATTGAATTGCAAACAGTAATTAGCTGCCTAACTGCCTGCTTGTTCATGCAGGTATCCAATTTGCTTTTGAAATGTGGGCTTATACTGGTGAAAATGGAAGCTGCCGTTAAAGACTGCAGACACAATTAAGAAAGCCCATTAAAAACCTGGCCCTGAGTAAGCGGCTGCTGTATACTTATCCCTTATTTTATTTTTCTCCATTTAAGCTACTCTGATTGCATTTTCTCTGTCACTTGGAGAATCTCACTTCCATTGTGTTACTTAAGAGAAATGAAAGGTGGTATTGGACGTCTGTTTTCACGCCTTCAGGATAAAATTAAAAACTAAATGTTGTGCGATAGAGTGACAGCTGGACTGCTGCTTCCTTAGCGAACTGACAAGCTTGTTTACTTCCTGAGAGCTTGTCTCTCTGGGCAGCCCACCCTGAGAACAAGTGAGGACTTCTGATGCCGTCTCTCCCAGACCAGGGGATTAGTGCTAAAAACTGTGGCCCAACAAACAAGGATCTCTCTTAACCCATGCTCATTTTCATAACAAAGAGAAAAAATAACTAGAAATCAGAAACATCTGCTTCTCTGATGAAGAGAATCTGTGCCCAGATTCCCGTGGAAGCCTGTCTGAGAATATTATGTGGTTTCTCCCTACCTGTTAGGAACTGTTAATTCTTCTAAAACATGTCTGACAACCCCCCTCTTCTCACCTAAGTCAATTGTCTAAGATCCTCAGACCCTCCCTGGCTGTAGAGCCTGAGTATCACTGAGCTAATTCACTTCAGGTCCTGGGACTCTTCTGAAGCTGTCTCTAAAAGGTGACCTTGAACCTGCTGATGTACAAAATGGTGGTCAGGGGGGCTGCCTGGTCCTTTCTAATAGGTGAGAATCTTGGGAACACATAATTACCCCAAATAAAGATAAACGAGTTTTCTTTAGCACAATGCAATCTTGGCAAATGTGATGATGGTGTCCTTGTGCTAATCCTGCACATTGGGTCCATGGACCTTTTAAGTTCTTCTTGTTAAAATCCAGTCAAAACTATTCTAATAATAGGGGCTAAATTTTTAGGGGGAAAAAGTATCCTGCAAAATCTCCTTCTGATTTTTTTTTTTAACAATGGACACAGAGACCTTTGTGTGGCCTCCAGTTTTAAAGGATGTCTATAAAAGTGGAATTAGAAAAACTTTAAACCAGATCATTGAAATCCATTTAGTTTTAATTTCATTATGAAGGGTAGTAAAGCCGTTGGTCAAGGGCTGTTACTGGAGATTTCAGAGGTGGAAATCTTAGGCAGCATTAGAAAAGAAAGGAAAAGGAACACAATCAAGGGCAATTTCTCTATTAAGGGTAAAATAAATTAGGATGCTGAAAACTATGCCTTTTAAATATAATAAAGAAGCATATTGATGTTAAGATGGGAATTTAGAATATTAATGAATGTTGCTTCTATAAGATACAATAAGTTTTATAGTACCAAGACTCTCCCCCTTTATCAGTAAGCTTTAACAAGCACACTGAGTCTCCTTAATACTGTTCCTCAAATACCTCAGAGATATTGCAGATTCACTTCCAGACCGCTGCAATTAGTGAGTCACCAATTTTTTGGTTTCCCAGTGCACATAAAAGTTATGTTTACACTATACTGCAGTCTATTGAGTGCAATAGCATTATGTCTAAAATATAGTACATACCTTAATTAAATACTTTATTGCAAAAAAATGCTAACTATCATCTGAGCCTTCAACAAGTCATAATCTTTTTGCTGACAGAGGGCCTTGTCTCGATGTCGATGGCTGCTAACTGATCAGCGTGGCTGTTGCCGAAGGTTGGAGTGGCTGTGGCAATTTCTTAAAGTAAGATGTTTTCCCCATTGACCTTTCCTTTCATGAAAGATTTCTCTGTAGCATGCAGTGCTGTCTGATAGCATCTTATCCTCAGAAGAACTTCTTTCAAAATTAGTCAATCTCTCAAATCCTGCCACTGCTTTATCGGCTAAGTTTATGTACTATTCTACATCTTTTGTTATTTCAACAATGTTCACAGCATCTTCACCAGGAGTAGATTCCATCTCAAGAAACCACTATTTTTGCTCATCCAAAAGCAGCAATTCCTCATCTTTTAAAATTTTATCCTGAGATTGCAGCAGATAGGTTACATCTTTGGGCTCCACTTCTAATTCTAGTTCCCTTACTGTTTCTACCATATCTGCAGTTATCCCACTAAAGTCTTGAACCCCTCAAAGTCATCCAGGAGAGTAGGAATCTACTTCCTCCAAACTCCTGTAAATGTTGGTATCTTGACAACCTCCTATGAATCATGAATGTTCTTAGTGGCATCTGGAATAGTGCATCCTTCCCAGAAGGTTTTCAATTTAGTTTACCCCACTCCATTAGAGGAATCACTATCTATGGCAGCAACAGCCTTATAAAATGTATTTCTTAAATAAAACAAATGGAAAGTTGAAATGACTCCTTGATCCATGAGCTGCAGAATGGCTGCTGTTCTAGCAGGCATGGAAACATTAATCTTGCACATCTCCATTAGAGCTCTTTGGTGATCAGGTACATTACCAATGAGCAGTAATATTTTGAAAGGAATCCTTTTTGAGCAGTAGGTCTTAAGCAACAGTGGGCTTAAAATATTCAGTAAGCCATGTTGAAAACAGATGTGCTGTCATCCAGTCTCTATTTTTCCCTTTATAGGGCACAGGCAGAGTATATTTAGTATAAAATTCTCAAGGGCCCTTGGGTTTTCAGAATGTTAAATGAGCATTCTTCAACTTAGTCACCTGCTGCATTAGCCCCTAATAAGAGAGTCAGCCTGTCTTTGAAGCTTTGAAGCCAGGCGTTGACTTCTCTCACCATGAAAGTCCTAAACGGTATCTTCTTCCAATAGAAGGTGGTTTTGTCTACATTTAAAATCTGTTGTAATCTTAGCTAGATCTTTTGGATAACTTGCTGCAGCTTCTACATCAGCACTTGCTGCTTCATGTTGCCCTTTGATGTTGTAGAAATAGTATCTTTCCTTAAACCTGGTGAACCAAACTCTATGAGCTTCAAACTTTCTTCTGTAGCTTCCTCACTTCTCTCAGTCTTCCAAGAATTGAAGAGAGTTAGGGCCTTAAGAGAATGTTGCGGCTGGTTCGATCTTTTATCCAGCCCACTAAAACTTTCTCCACATCAGCAGTGAGGCTGTTTTGCTTTCTTATCATTCCTGTGTTCACTGGAGTAGTACTTTTAATTTCCTTCAAGAAATTTCCCTTTGCATTCATAACCTGGCTGTTAGCTGCAAGAGGTCTAGCTTTAGGCCCATCTCTGGCTTTTGACGTGCCTGCCTCACTAAGCTTAAACATTTCTACCTTTTGATTTAGAGAGATGTGTGGCTCTTCCTTTTACTTGATCACTTAGAGGTTATTGTAGGCTTCTTAATTGGCCTAATCTCAATATTGTTGTATCTCAGGGAATAGGAAGGCTCAACGAGAGAGAGAGACATGGGGAACAGCTGGTCAGCAGGTAGATAATTAGAACACAGAATATTTATATTAAGTTCTCAACTTATGTGGGCATGGTTTGTGGTGCCCCAAAACAATTATAATAGTGACATTAAAGATCACTGATCAGATATCATCATGGCAGATATAATGATAGTGAAAAAATTTGAAATATTGTGAGAATTACCAAAATGTAACAGAGAGACACTAAGTGAGCACCTGCTGTTTGAAAAATGATGCTGATAGCCTTGCTTGACCCAGTGTTGCCACACCCCTTCAATTTGTTAAAAAACAAAACAAACAAAAACAATATCTGCAAAGCACAATAAAGTGGAATGCAATGAAATGAGGTATGCCTGTAATAAGGGCTGCAAAAGTCATGAGAGGGATTTCTCAGGGAGTTTACTTTTGCTTTGTTTCTTTTGAGGAGAAGTTTTCCCAGTGTATAAATCTGACTGGATTTGCCTTAGATTGGCCTTCATCATCTCTCTGCTGGCCCACACAACAGCACAAAAGCCATCACCTTTCAAAACTGCAGTGAGGCACACAAGGTCATTCACAGTCTGGCTTCTCTTTTTCTAGGCAGATCTCTCAGCAGCCTCCTGCTTCACCGTGCACCCTGCTCCCTTGTCACCTTGAACCTCTCAGCAGTCCCCAAATGTCATGTCTTCTCACTATGCTCTGCCCCTTTGGTCCATGGGATGCAGAATTAGCCTGATTAAATACAGAGACTAGTTGTAGAGTATGGTAAAAACTCAGGAAGGAGAGAACTTATGGACAGATAATTGGGAGTGATTGTACTTTAATCCTTTCAGAGGTTTATTGGGTAGAAAGAACACTTGTCTAAATAATCTCAATGCATAGCAGTTATCCATATCACATTGCTTTATAACCAACATTCAAGGAATTATATTAGCCTCTGGGCTACAGAGCATATGGAAGTCCAGATGGGTGTAGGTTTTTTTCCCTTTTCATTTTGTTCAACTTGTGCTGACGGTATGAGATTTTCCATCTCCAGAGTCATAGCTTGTACTTGTAAACATAGTGAGTTCAGTGGAGAGGGAGGGAGGAGGGCAAAAAATGTCTTTTATGAGGTGAGGATGGAATTCACCTACCTTCTTAATGTCTAGTAACATGCAGGTAACCGTGAAGATCAGCTCCTGTCCAGCAGGGAAAACTCAAGGTTTAGTGCTTTTTAGGAAAGTGTTTATAGCATAATCAGTCTCATGGAGCTGAACGGGTTTCTTGGTTGAGTTTTCTCTTCAGATAAACTATAATCCGAGAGTGAGAGTGAAACTTTTGGAAACGGCATCCAGCCTCTCACTTTGCGGCTTATTCTGCCTTCTTTACCCTGCTGTCCCACGGGATAGGTCAGGGGCGCTCAGTCTTCCACCAACAGGGTTTGGAGGGTGGGGGTGATCTTCATTTCCAGGAAGCTGGGGAGGCGCAAGAGACACGGCAGTGCTGGTTCTGAGATTCCTGTTGGAGATGGGAAATGTACCCAATGCCTCTTACAGGTTTCCTTCTTGGAAATCTTGGCAACTGAGGAGAATAAAGGAGCCCTTAACTAGGAAATAGGCACCTTACATGTGCATAGACCACAGTGAAAATACACATTGTATCCTTTCAGGCTCAACATATAGGTGAGCACATGATCAGCCACCAATTAGGAGGACACGGTGTGTGTGGGTCACCTCACTGAGAACTTTTATGAAATAGATGATGTCAGATATTTAATTAGAAACAAAAATTACCCTTTACTCTTTAGAAAGAAAAAAACACCATTGCACAGCCCACATGTCCTTATTGGTTGTACTCTTGGGAAGGCTCTGCTTTGATTTTGGGATTTAGACTAATCAAGACATAAGCAAATTCAGCCAGTGAGAAGTCCGTCATATTTAGATGGCCTCCTTCTGTCAGACAAGAGAACATTTTAACTAGACTGTGTAGAGCAATTGAAAAAATGAAATATGCATGATTAATGATAAAATCATACTGCCATATTCACAGCTACAATGAGCAGAAAATCTGAATCAGATTATGCAGAAAAGCCAAAGGTTGTGATTTTGGAAGCATACAACTTGCCTTACCACCCTGCTGGTTCTGGAGGGAGTATTCATTCCTTTAACAGGCTCTAAGTGAGTGATTACTGTGTATCTGCTACCATGCTGGGAACTGGGAAGCCCAGTGCATGTGAAAAAGCTCTGCTCTCATAAGACTCACTGTCTGGTGAGGGATACAAACCAGCAGGGGTAGGACAGCAGCCAACCTACCTAGAGAGCCACTGTTCAGCTAGGTCCTATTTGTACCAGATACTGCGTTGAGCAAGGTCTTGAAATCTGCCAGTAAATCACATATTCTAGTTTGAGATTTCTAATGCTTTGAGTCTTCTAATTGACACGCCTTGGCTTCTAAAGCTGTTTCCTCTTTATTTCAAGAGCAGAAAGCAGAGACTGGCAACCCCCAAATACTGACAGAAGTTATGCTATCTCAGAGGTCCACATTTTGCCAAGTCTTTCTTCAATCAGGCAGATCACAGGGTTACAGTTTGTACAGTTGAAGGAGACAGCCTGCATTCACCCTTCAAGTGGGAAGAATGCAAAAAATTTGAGGAACAGGAGAACTGTGAGCACTGAGCCTGAATCCCACTTTGCTTGCCTTTGTATCTTTTCAGTATTCCATGGTGTCATTAAGTGATGGATTACCCTTTCCAAATAGAGAAGCCTAATTGTGTCCTTAGCTCACTTTCAGACAAGAAAAGGTCCTTCAAATGTACACACACCACATCCCATGACCCCTGAACTGGATGCATTATGAGCACTGTGTTTTCTATTTGGTAGTCTCCCACGCCTACTGAGGAGCTATCAACTTTGTCTCTCATGGACTGAGTTCTTTGAAAATAGAACCTGCAAAGTCTCCCAATATTTGATATTTTAATATTGACATGCTTGAAGAGAAGGCCCAGAAATAAATTATTACTTCAGATCTGTTCTGGCTCAGTGAGCCCCCCAAGCACACTGTGAAAGGACTTTGATCTTCACCAAGGCTTTATATAAATTCAAAGTAGTTAGTATTTCTAAAATATCATCTGTGATTTAAATTTTTTTTCATTGGATGCGGTTGAAAATCACATAGATAATATTTAATAATCAAGAGATTGACATGTAAATCACCATTGTTTCAAAAAGCTCACTGATGCAAAGATGTAATTTTCTCTCTCCTCCCAAAACCAGTAAGAAAGCAAATAACAGCTTTCTTGTAGTGCTGTGGTTAATAGATTGAAGATTTGTGTTGGGGAGATATTAGAAATGATTTTTTTTTTTTCTGGAGCTTTCTGGTTGATAAAGTGCTAGACAACGAAGGTTTTTTACCGAAATTCATTTCCTCTGCTTAATGACTAATTTCAGTGAAATAGTCATGGCCTCAAAATCATGTCTTTTCTATTTGTATTTTTTTCCCTCTGATTCCTAGACTTTAAAAATCCAGTTGTGCTGGAAATCATGATATGTCTAACATTTTTTGAAAATTATATAGATCAAAAGAGAAAGCATGTTCATAAAAAAAGCTTTGATAACCTCCTTCTAATAAACCCCCTTTTAGACATTTTTAATTTATACTGAAAAGAAATGTTCAGTTGAGAAATGCTCAGATATTGTGTTTCAAAGCCTTAATTTATGTGATCAGCTTGATCCACAAGGTGCACATTATCCCTAAGTTGTTGGCAGAGGGAAAAATTTAGCTTGATAATATTTTCTACTCTTTGTGAAAAGAAAATAGGCTTATTAAAGAAGCAGGGAGGCCATTCTGGGTTGCTACTAGTTCAGGTACCATCATCACCCCAACATAAGCAGAGCTGTTCTAGGTAGACTAAAGGGACCTTTATTCTCCAATTTTCTGCTGCTCTGGCCCCTGAGAGTTTACTAATTCCTGCTTATTCTATAGCCAAATCCAACAGTAACAGAAGACAACATCTGTGTTCAATAGGTATATTTTTGCCAGCTTACATTAAATAATTCATTAGGGCTGGAATTAGCCTTTATTAAATATGGAAGCAGGCATCATCACCATTCCATGATGAGAGCAATCAACCCCTTTAGGAATTCTTCTCTCCTACTGATGTTGTCAGGACTTATAATTTTTAAAAAAATTTCCTGTCCAACAGCTTACTGTACAAGGTTAGGATAGTTCTCCCAATTTGAAGTCTTTCCGTAGATTATGTGGGGTCACCATGTTAAATAATCAATTCATTTAAAATTGCATCCCTGGCACTGCCTTTTTGTTTTTTCCATCCTCCTCAGCACTTATTATTGGTTAACAAATGATATATCTTATTTATCTGTCTTCTTTGTTGTCTTTTCCCCCCACTAGAATGTGAGTTCCACAAGGGCAGGGATTATTGACTTTGTTTTGCTCAACAGTATTCCCAGTAGTGCACAAAGCAGGCACTCAGATATTTGTGAAATAATGATCAAGATAATTAATCACAGTATTAGTCAGCAAAGGGGGTGCTGAAAAAGGGGGTGCTGATGTAAAATACAAGAAATTTGTTGGCTTTTATAAAGGGTATTTATTTGGGTAGCAGCCCACAGTTACCAGGCCATAAAGCATAAATTACTTCCCTCACCAAAGTCTATTGCCACGTGTTGGAGCAAGATGGCTGCGGATATCCATGAGGGTTCAGGCTTCCCGAGTTCCTCTCTTCCCGGGGCTTGCTTCTCCCCGGGCTCAGCTCCTCTGTTTTCTCCACAAGGTCAGCTGTAGAATATGAGGCTCTCTAAGCTTTGCCTCTATCCACAAGACCACCTGTAGACTATCAGGTGAATGACTCTCTCTCTCCCCAGGGCTTCTGCTGTGTCTTAGAGTTGTCTCTATTCCTCTGTGTTCTTCTCCTGTGTGTTCACTTTCCAGGCTCCAGCTCAAAACTTAGCATCAGAACTCCAACTCTGTCCTTTGCATGTCTTTCATCTGTGAGTCCCCACCCACCAAGGGGCGGGGACTCAATGCCTTACTGATGTGACCCAATCAAAGCCCTAATCAT
>JAQZBX010013571.1:21684-31743 GCA_029593785.1 Cabassous unicinctus
AGTAGACAGAACATCAAGCCCACCATTTCTGAGAGGGTTTTCATGCCTGTGAAACTGACTCTTGGGAGAGTGAGCGGTATTCCATAATACCTACCCTTGCAGATACAGGTATTTCATTATTTGTATGAGGTTATGGTGTCTCAGCCAAGACCCCTTTGTCAACTTCTAACTTAGCATAATATAGTCTGGGCTTCCCAAGGGTTTTGTTCAGTTTCTCTTAGGATTAGACCAATAGAGTAACCACCTAGTTGATCACCATGCTTTTATGTTGCTTAAATTGATATTTATAACTCACTTGTGGGTTATGTTTAGAATCCCAGATCAGAGAAGGAGAATGGTTTGAGATCAGGAATTCTTACTATTTGCTGTACATGTGGCCTTGGGCAGATTATTTAACATTTTGAAGTCTGTGAAAAGGAAGTAACAATAGCTAACCTTACAGAATTGTTTAGAGGGAAAAAAAAATGTATGTGAAGCTCTTGAATGTGATAGGTGTTCTGCAAATGGCAGAGATTGCTGTTTCCCCTGTAGGCTGGCAATTTTGATAATATACTTAACCTGCAGAGTCTAGGCTGCTCAGACATCAGAAATTTTAACAGTAGAGCCTTCCCCACAGGTTTGGGTAGTGAGGGGTTCCTCTGATCCAATTTAACTCTTCTGTGTAATATATACGATAAGATTCTATGCAAGAAATTCAGGTCACAGATGCAAAGGAGGAAAATCAAGGCTGTGTATGGGTGCCCATCCAGAGGCTTGTGAACACCTTCTAAATCAGAAAGAGCCTCGAGGACTTGCTCATAGACTCCTCCATAAAATTCCACTCGGAAAACTCCCTGGTAACAAACAAACAAACAAAAAAAAAGAAAAAAGAAAAAAAATCTCAGTTTGTTAGCTGTTGGGATTGTCCGAAACCAATCAGGAGATTTGTGAGTCCACTGCTCAGGCAAAAACACTTAGCATGTCCTTGAGCAAGCAACATCACTTGTTTTTCCGTATAACACTAACTCCCAATTCCACTGAGACAGTACGTATGCTCGTTATGGCATTTTGCTAGCATGCAGAGAAAAAGCAAATCAGCTTGAAAGATAATTTATGAGCAGCCTTTTTCAGCGTTTGAAAATATGCCAGCAAACCTAACAGAAGTCACTCAGGTTTTTATGGATTTTTTTGTTATTGTTATTTTGTCATTTTGGTCTGATAACCACCTGTAGTCGTTAACACTCCCTATTTCCAGCACAGGGTCTCAAACATCTGGTGCTGCAGCAGCCCAGATATCTCTCAACAGACTTCAACTTTATGTCCCTGAAATGGGGATTTCATCTCCCATTGTTGGAATTATGCATGTATCTTCTTTAGCCTGCTCTCTGGTGATTCTCAACTCTAGCTCTACCTTCCTAAAGCAGCCTGCACCACTCTGCTCATCCCTATAACTGTGCTTTCTTGTTTTCTGGATGTTTGCATACATGTCTTGTCTCTCCTGTTGATGGAATTTAGGCTCACCGAGGGCTAATGAGAAGTCTCTTGCAATTTTGTCTCATTCTGCCCCTAGCAGAGTGGGTCCTAGAGCATGTTTGTTAACTACATTTTGCATACAGTTCTGTAAACAACAGGAATACCACACAGTGAACAGAGAGAGAAAAAAATGGTGAGGGCCAATGGAAATCGCTTTGGTTATTTCTTTCACAAATGTTTTTATATAGTCATAAACTGATCATGGACATAAATTACCTCGGTAACTCAAAGTAGCTCTACTTATAATAAGGGGCTAAAACTTGGTGCTTTTTTCTATTCTCCTAAATGTAGGTTCTCAAAATAAGAGATGCTAGATTGAATTTTCCCTGCAAATGGTTTATCCTGGAAATCCTTTTCTCCTAAGCACGACTCTGGGTATTAAATGGCTGCTGCAGCTCATCAGTCTCGTCTTCAGTAAATCATCCTGAGAGATCACAATATTGAGTCTAAGAGGTTTTAAAGATATTAACATTCTAGTATGCTATTTTTTTTTTTTACTGGAAAGAAACTGATGTAATTTGACCTCAAAATATGAAAATATGATCTTTCAGACCAAACAGAGGCTCCGTATCTCTTGAACCACATTTCCTGTAAGTACTCTACGTGTGTTCTCGGGATGCAATCTTCATGGTCCCTAAGAGAAACTTAAATTTGTGTTGTTTTGCTTTCAAGAAATTCTGTTTTTTTTGTTTTTGTTTTTGTTTTTTAAAAGAAATTTTAGATTACCTAAAGTAATTCTTGATGGCTTAAAAAAATTATATTTGCAAGTATGAGCCCCAATCTGAATATAATTTACTGTCTAGGTGGCAGTTATTTTGACTAAAGAATAAATGTTTTCATATTGTTTACACACAGGTATATTTTTCCTATAAATAACAAATGTTATACATGTATATTTATTATATAAAAGTGAAAAAATTTTAGACATAAAGGCAATTGCATAATTAAATCTACCTCTAGCTCTTTGGGATTCTCTGGCAAGCTGGAGTCAATGTCATGGTCTTTGTCCAGGCTTAAGTTTCTAAACAGGAAACCAGATTAAACTGGGTCAGCTAAAATGTATTGGTTTTTCTTAATTTAAAACATAAATGACCAGGACATCAGCAGCAAAAGTTGAGGACAATGCTGCCCAAGGCCCCTTTTTAGGCATTTCTTGCTAACTCCCCTGGGATGTTATTGAGCTCAGAAAAGATCCAAATTAATCGTGTGGAGGAGAAATCATGTTATTAGAAATGGAAGATGGAGATATGCAACATTCCTTTGCTGCAGGTTTCGAATTCCTGACAATATCCAATCTGTGTCCGGGAAAGAAGAGAAATGATGTAAAGAAATCTTGGTGAGCATTACATTTTTGAGCTTACTTACCTCATGACTGAGACCAGGGAATGAATGCATGTGTCAGTGTGTATGTATATGTGCATGGTATATGTGTGTATGTTTGCACATTTGTATGTGTATCATGTATGTGTGGGATATATGTATTTGGTATATATGTATGTGCAGAATATTTGAGTGGATGTGTATATGTGTGTGTGTGAGGTATATGGGGTGTATCATTTGTGTGTGTGTGCATGTATGATGTATATAGGTCATACCTATGGTATGTGAGGTGTGTGTATGCACATGTAAGTTTACTTATAAATAATCTCTTATAAAAGTGCCTCCAACTTTTATCCCTTCCTATTCATGCTCTTCTTTGTTCCAGGGTGATCTTTGTAAGGCACAAAGCTCACCTTATTCTTGCTAAAAAAACAAAAACAAATTGTGCCTCACCAAAGCATGGAAAAGGCCATTGAGGGTCTATCTTAGCCTAGCCCCAAGCCACCTTTCCAGCCTTTACTGTCAGGCGTTAGATTGGTCTCAGCCTGTGCCACCCCTCCTTCCACATGTCTTCTTTTTTTTTTAATTGTTCGTAAAAATCAAGATTTTTCACAGTACATACCAATATTTGTAAAATGATATACAAATATATATGCATATATGTGCATTTTCTTACATAAATGTTATTTTATATATATATATATATTTTAAAGGTGCTTAGATTACCCAACTATTACTCAGAAATTACAAGGATTCCCATGTTCCCCACCTCCCACACCTCCCTTTAGCCTGCAGAGGTTAGCTGTCTTCAGAGAGTCAGGCAGTGCGGTGTTAAGAGAGTGGGCTCGGGAGTCAGATTGCTTGGGTTTGAATCTCGGCCGCTTATTAGCGGCTTGACTTTGGGCAAGTTGCTTGATCTGCATCTGTTTCCTTATTTATAGTGGGAATAATAATAGTACCTCCCCTCGTTGTGTCACTGTGAGGTTGAAATAAGTTAATATGTACAAATTACTTACAGTAGTGTCAGGTACCAAGTAAGTGCCTCGTATGGCTTAACTGCTATTTACGTCATCCCAGGGAAAGATGCACTGGTCTCCATATATGCTTTTTTTTTTCTTTTTTTGTTTTTTGTTTTTGTTTTTTTTCAGGTTGCATATTGATGTCTTTATTTCCCTCACTAAAATTGCTATTGTTAGATTTTTTTTTTTTAATTTAATTTTTATTTTTTAAAAGATACTTAGATTATACAAATGTCACATAAAAAATATAGGGGATTCCCATATGCCCCGTTCCCCACACCTCTCACAGTTTCCCACATTAACAACATCCTTCATTAGCGAGGTACATTCATTGCAATTGATGAACACATTTTGGAGCGTTGCCACTAAGTGTGGATTAAAGTTTACATTGTAGTTTACACTCTCTCCCACACAATTTGGTAGGTTATGGCAAGATTTATAATGACCTGTATCTGTCATTGCAATGTCATTCAGGACAATTCCCATGTCCCAAAAATGCCCCCTCATTACACCTGTTTTTCCCTCTCCTTCCCCTCAGAACCTCCAGTGGCCACTGCCTCCACATCAATAACAGTTCTTCCATTGCTAGAATCACAATAAGTCTATAGTAGAATACCAGTAAGTCTACTTTGGTCCACAGTTCATTCCTCAATCCTGAGGATTCTGGGATGGTGATGTCTGTTCCACCTCTAATTGAGAGGGGCCTGTGATCCCATAGGGCCGATGGATGGGACTCTCTTGCTTGCAGTTGTAGACTCTCTCAGTTCCTTGGTATGGTAGTTATCCATCATCACCTCCGTGTTAATTGTCCTGGTGAGACCAGTGAACTGGAGATGAGATTCAGGGTCCAGCTGGCACGTGGACAACCCAAAGATTTACGTCTCTTGGATGTACACCTACCAACTATAGTGCTAATTATACGTTCAAATAGAAGGACAGAAGAGCCATGTGTAGGGAAATCACAACTAAGTCAAATTCTGTCACACTGGGGAGCATAAATTCCAAAGTAGGGCCCACTGGCAAGGCGCCGAACTCCTGAGCTATCTGCCCTGACTACAGTGTCTGGATGTCTCCAGAGCCCTCAGGAGTCCCACTATTTGGGGTAGTATCTACTTTGGCAGTCAAAAAGATACTGCTGGCACGTGCATAAGCGTAACCTCTGGAATGACCTCCTGACTCACTTTGAAGTCTCTTAGCCATATAAATTCATTTGTCTTTACCTTTTCCTCCTTTTTGTCAAGGTCTTTTTCCAGTTGCCTCCATATATGCTTTTGTTCCTGTAGAATGCCTTTTCCCCACTCCCTATGTTCAAATCCTTCCTGGTCCAGCTGAAATGTCAACTTTTAAGCCAATTATATTGTTTGAACTAAGGAAGCATACAGGTTGGAGGGTTAGTGCTTCCGTTAGGGTTCAGAGAGATTTGGGCTCAAATCCAGGCTCTGTCTGGTACCAACGCCTTTTGTAGTGTAATTTTCCCATCAGGGAATTTGATGTGCTAATAGTTCCTCCCTTTTTAGAATGTTGTTAGAGTTAAATAAGCTAATACGCAGAAAGCATGCAGTGGAATGGTCCCCTCTGCTTTGCATTCCCTTGGCATTTTGCCTTGTAGACACACCCAATTATCTGCCTTACCTTGGTGGATGGCTAGATTGCATTAAGTGTTTTCCTCTCCCTCCATTGCTCAGCACAGGGCCATATACATAATAGGTGCTCAAAAAACACTTGTGAGATAGATACATAATGGGAGTGATAGAAGAATCAGAAAGTGAATCATTAGCTTCTGGGGTCAGCCTAAAAGCCATTACTGTAAAAATATACAACAATATTGATAAACATTCAAAGAGCAGCCTTTAAAAGTTTCATAGTTCAGAGATACCCTGAAATCTTTGGAAGACAAAAAGGACTTTTAAGAACCTACTTTAATTTGTTTTCCTCCCCCATTTCTTTTGTTGTCATGTGATGAGGAAGGCAGATTCTCAGGGTCATTGCAAATTGATTTTGTGCTGTGCACTTAAAAGAACTCAAGTACCTTCTTAGTTTTGCTCACTATTACTGCTAAGGATTTTCATTTGGATCAATGATTTAATTTTTTTTTCTTTTAGTAATAGCTTTTTGAATATAACAAAAGTTATTTTAGTGAAAATATTAGCTCTGTGGATAATTGCAATAGGATTTTTTGGGTGTTATAAATATATGTGTAGAAATACTGTAACCCATGATTCTCAAAGATTGAGTGCAACAAATATGTTTCTGGTAGTTATGTTTTATAATGCCTTTAAAGGCCTTTGGATAATTTGTTACGGAAATTTTCAGGCTCTGTCATGGTAGTCGAAAGGAGGAAGGTGAGAGGGAATATGTGTAAAATATTGTACTTTATTATTTTGTTCTTTGTATATCTTAGAGGGTGCTGTTAAAACTGATATTTCTTCATTTTTCTTATTGTATTTGAAAAGGCCTTTCAGGTTGCCTGTTCTAACAGTTTATAGCAGAATCCAGCAATCCCCTCTGTAAATATCAGAACTGGCACATAAACTCCAGAGGGACCCAATCTTTAGCAGTCTGAGTGGGTCGCTGGGAGATTGATTTTATGAATTGGTATTCAAAGTGTTTCTTGCCTAGATAAAATGTAGCCTCTTCCTCCACCTGAATAGGGTTCTGTAATCCACCATTTTCTCAGATTCTTCACCTGGTTTTTCAGATAATATTCTGCTAGAAGGCTGTGTCCAACTATCTTACAAAAGAGTAATAAATGGACTGTTTGTCCTTTGCTGTGGTTTTAGTCAACACTTGGAGAGGAGATGTTAAACTATAAAAAAGGAAGTGATGGAAAATAAAAAGGAAAATTGCATAAGGTGATTAAAAAATCATTCTAATTATAAGTGGGAGATGTATACAAATGTTCCACTGATGAAATGTTTTCCCTCCTTGTGTGAAAATTAAAGAATCCCTTGACCCAAACCCCTTTAATACCCCAAACAAGACCCCTGCTACCACAAGAATCAATTATCTCCATGGCAACCAAAACAAATAGTGAATGTTGCTTTAGCAGACAAGATGGATAAAAGGTGCCTCTAAAATTAATTTATGTCTTGGGATCAGATACTTGATATGAGAGAACTGGTCCATAAAGTACCCAAGAGGAGCTATTAAAAGAGAAAAAAAGTAAGTCCCTTGTTGGGTACCCAAGGGAGCTGTGTTTGAAGCATATAAATCCTTTTTGCCTCTGCCTTTAAGGGGGAAAGTTGTCAATATGTCCCCATTTACGTGGCTGCTTTGATGGCCTCCTGTAAATCTCAAATCTGCCAAAGAATGTTTACTAAGAAGTGCCTTCAAGAGTGATCTCTTAATCCAGCCTCTTATACGGTAGGGGACTTTTTTTCTTATTATATACATCAATTCTGAGATGCAGAGATGGCCCCAAAGATTAAAGTTCAGATGCTTTTGAGTCTATAAAAATCTTACATTAAAAAATAGGAAGAAAGAGAAAAGATAACATTTATAAATGCACAGAATCCTCGGAAGCAACCATGAAGCTGTAAATTTTTCATTAAGTATAGAAATTAAAAACACTAATTAAACAACTGTTTGGAGAATAACTGCAAATATTAAAGGAAAATTTTCAGGAGGAAAAAGTGTCTCTACTTTTTCTGTGCCTGGAGATGTGGCTTTTGAAGTCAGGGAGATTCTGGCAGCGAGCCTGCTTTGTGGAGGAGCCATTTCTTATGCTAAGTAGGAAGATGGCAGGACATGAAGGCTGAGCAAGATGCAGAATCCAACTGTTTCCTCTTAGTGCAGAGCTGTTCTCTCCCCAGAAGTGAAACATTTTTAATCTGCTTAACCTGGTTGGGCTTCCTCTTTAGTAGTAGATTCTACCACTCGCCACCCCCCCACTCCCCCCCACCCCCCGCCTTCCCATTTATCCCAAGATCACAGTTAGCTCTTTGACACGCAACATTCAGTCATTTCTACAGTCCAGTTGGTTCTTCCCTAGGATCTAACCAATTTATCTTCCTTTCTATATCCACCTTATTATTGCACAACTGGATGGATTTAACAGCCCTCTAATTTATCTGACCATCTCCTTGCCCTCCTCACTCTTACCTTTCCTATATACTGGTTAGATTCATTTTTCCAGAAGATAATTTTCACTTTTCATTCCTCCACTCAATTTTAATGACTTCCTTTTGTGTGTAGAATAAGACCCAAAATTCCTTTATTGGCATTTATTCTCTACCAGCTGATCTTAACCTGAACTCTAACATATTTCCTTGTCAAATATTCCCTGAAATTTATCATTCTAATAATTTTCATTTACTACAAGTGCCTTATACTTTCCAATGTGTCCTTGCTTGTGCAATTCTTGTTGCTTATCTGGAATGGCTTCCCCCACAGGCATGTCCTTTTTCCTTACCAGCACAAGCAGCACCTGGTGATATCTGATGCATCTCTTAAAACCCAACTCCTATTTTACTTCTATGGATACTTTCTAACCTCCTGGTCCTTATGATCTCCTCCTCTGCTGAACTACAATAGCACTTAAATATTTGTGGTAGGCAGAATGGCACTGAAAGATGTTCATGCCCTAATACCTGGAAACTGGGATGTATTAAATCACAGGGGAAAAGGGGATTATGAAGATGTAATTAAGGTTCTGTACCTTAAAATAGAGAGGCTTTTCAGCATGGGACCCAATCTAATCACATGAGCCCTTCAAAGGAGACAGCTTACTTCGACTACAGTCAGTCATGTAGCAGAGAGGAGCTGGGAGAGAGGTGGCAGATGGGAAAGTTAGCGATATTCTAAGTGTGAAAGGAATTTGGCTTACCATTGCTCTCTGAGATGCAGGGACCCATATGTGAGGACTAGAGAGGCCTCTCTGAGCTAAGCTAAGGGTGGCCCCCAGATGACAGCCAGCAAAGGAATGGGATCTCAGTCCTACAGTCACAAGGAACTGAATTTTGCCAACAATCTTGATGAGGAAAGTGGATTCCACCCAGAGCCACCTGATGAGTCCAGCCTTGATTTTGGTTCTGTGAAACCTGGAGCAGATAAACCGACCAAGTTGACCAAACTTCTAACCTATAATATTGTGAGATAATAAATCTGTGTTGTCTTAGGCTACTAAGTTTGTGATAATGTTATGGCAGCAATAGAAAACTAATGCAATATCCTCAGTGTGTATTTCACAAAGTGTGATATTCAAGAGCCTGGAATCTGTAATTTGCTTGGACCTGAATTCTGCTCCAACACACACTTGGGCAAGTTACTTAACCTTTTATGGCCCATAGTTTACTCATTTCTAATAATAAAACTTTTTATTCACTCATGAAAATTCACAGAAATGTAATGATTATTTGGTTGTTACATGTAATGGTATTAGAAACATGCCTGGTTTATACTAGAATTCAAGAAAGCTTTACCTTGTGGTTATATATATTTATGGTGTATTTCTACAGTTAGAGTCCAAGTCCCTGAAATATAGGGAAGTGGTGGATTAAAAATGTTCATGAAGTATTATGGGAAGATGGTAGAGTAGGAGATTCCAGGAATCAGTCCCTCCAGCAAAAACAACTAGCTAGTGGAACACTGCAGCATCAGAGGAAGAGGCTGATAAGTGGCAATAAATACCATTGAATTTCACCATCCTGCAGCAGCTACCATCCCCTATCCTCTAGCCTTGTGGCAGGAAGCAAAGGGGACTCCAGCCCAGGCTCTAGTGCAGCTTGCTGGTGCCAGGGTGGCAAATAAAGACCTAGACCTCCAAAGCTCCAGGGGTGTGTGGTCTAATCAATGATCACTGCTTTTGATCAGTTACTTTAGATCACATGGGGCCACTCTGAGGGCAGCCATTGTTCTAAACCCCCTTAAGCAAAAGGTACAGAGGCATTTTAAAGACAGTACAGTACCTCAAAATTATGGAAAATAGTTAAAGCGTTATAGTAAAGGGTGAATACTCAAGAAAATGCAACCTCTAAAGCCATACGAGGGAAGTGGATGTGGTTCAAGCGATTGGGCTCCCGTCTACTATATGGAGGGTCCTGGGTTCGATTCCCAGGGCCTCCTGGTGAAAAGCAAGCTGGCCCATGCAGTGTGGAGAGCTGGCTGGCCTGCGTGGTGTGGAGAGCTGGCACAACAAAAGACACACAGAGGAGACACAATAAACCAGGTAGCTAAGGGAGCTAAGGTGGCTTAAGTGATTGAGTGCCTC
>JAQZBX010013572.1:0-39673 GCA_029593785.1 Cabassous unicinctus
CTCCCACCCAATTCTGTAGGTTATGGCAAGTTATATAATGGACTGTATCTGTCATTGTAATGTCATTCACGATAATTGCCATGTCCTGAAAATGTCCCTGTATTACAACTATTTTTCCCTCTCCCTGCCCTCAGAACTTCCAGTGGCCACTGCCTCCAAATCAATGATATAATTTATTCCATGGCAATAGTTTTATCAGTGTTATTTATCTCCTCTAAGACTTGGCTTTTAATTTCTCTAATAGTTTCTCTTATTTTTCAGTTTTCTATTTCATGTTATTATTTCCTTTCTTCTATTCAGTTTGCATTTGCTTGTCCCTTATTTTTCTGTTTTCTTTGGTTGGATGATTGGTAATTGTTTTGGGAAGTTCTACTTTTTCTTGAAAGGATTTTTGGTTCGATAAATTCCCCTTAAAATACTGAATTAGCTGCATTCTTTTCACTTTTATTTTTCCTTGCACTTTTATTCTTCATTCATTTTGAAACTATGATATGAAGAATATAATTTTTGGGAAATTATTGTCCTTTAAGAAATTGACTTTCGTCATTATGAATTCACTCTCTTTATCCCTGGAAATAGCCTTTGTTCTGATATTATTATTATGTTTTTAGGCAGTACCAGGATTGAACCTGGGAACTTGTAGGTGTGAAGCAGGCACTCAGTCACTGAGCTACACGCCCTCTGCTCCACTCTGATATCTTTTGGTCTGATATTAACATAGCCACTCCAGCTTTTTTGGTTAGTGTTAACATGATTTGTTTCCCCTTATCTTTTAATGCACTTCTGTTTTATACTTAAAGTGAGTTTTTGTGTTTTATTGTTTTTTGTTGTATTTTTGGTAGAGGCATACAATTGAGTATTACCTTTTATCTAAAATAACAATCTCTGAATTTAACGGATCATTTGAACGATTTTCTATTTATGCCTTCTGTTTTTTTTTTTGTCCCTACTTTTCCCCATGTTTCTTGTTTTTCAACTTAATTTGGATTAATTATAAGTTTCTATTTTGTCCCTTTTTTTTAGAGCACCCCCACCACCAACAGCAGAATAAATGTATTTTTCAAATGCTTATAGATCATTTACAAAGATAGACTACATTCTGGATAGTGTTTTGGCCCTTATGTTGATACATTTTGTTATTGCTTAGAGGTGTGTGTGTGTATGTATGTAATCTTATCACAAATTACCTTCAAGTAATTTCGTACCACTTCAAATATAGTATGATGATATTACTACGGTGTACTTCCATTTCCCATTTGTGCTTCTAATATCTACTAAATGTTATACATGCCATAATGTTTTCTATTATTTTTTATTTAAACAGTCAATTATCTTTTGAAGTGAAATTTTTAAATGTATTATGCATCTAAATACTTATTTAACTTTTCCAATGCCTTACATTCATTTGTGTAGCTTCAATTTCCATCTTATTTTATTCCCTTTTGCATGAAGGACTTCTTTTAATATTTTTTTAATGAAGATCTGTTGGTGATAATTTCATTCAATTTATGTAGGTGTAAGATAGACTGTATTTCATCTTTATTTGTTACTTTTAAGGAATGGAAAATTCTAGTTGAGTGTTTTAGGCTTTTTTTTCAATATTTTAAAGATGCTTCACTGTCTTCTGGCTTTCACTGCTTCAGAATAGAATTCTACTCTCATTAATATATATTTTCCTCTTTATAGAATGCTTGTTTTTTCACAGGCTACTTATAATTTTTATAGAATATACTAGGTACTCTATAATTTGGTAATGCTTTGTCTTGAAACAGAGGTCTTTATATTTCTTGTGCTATGGGTTTGTAGAGCTTCTTGGCTATAGGGTTTTTTAGTTTTCAATAAACTTTTAAAATGTAAAGCTATTATTCTTTTAAATATTTTTCTCTTCTACCCTCTCTCTTCCCTCCTTAGTGGCACCAATCACATGTATATTGGACTCTTTAGAATTTTCCCAGAGCACACTGATGCTCCTCTCATTTCTTTGTCCTCTTTTTCTCATTTTCATTTGAGTAGTTTCTATTGCCATGTCTTCAGAGTCTCTAATCTTTCCTTCTGCAGTGTTTAAATTGCTCTTAATCTTAATGTACTTTTCATCTCAAAGATTGGATTTTTAACTCTAAAAATTTCATTTGGTTCTTTTTATCTGCTGTATCTCACTTAATATGTTTAAATTTCCTCTGTCTTCTGGGTGTGTGAAATATAGTTATTTAAATGGTTTTAATGTGTTTGTCTACTTTTTCTTTCATCTATTCTTTTTCAGGATCTGTGGTTATATACTAATATGCCTGTTTATTATGGATTGTAATTGCCTGTTTCTTTTCATATGTGGTAATTTTCTATTGGATTTCAGACATTATGAATTACTTTGTACTAGACATTTTTTTCTTTTCTTAATAATTTATACCTGTGTTTTCAAATGCAGTTATTTAGAAACAGTTTGATTTTTTTTGAATTTTGCCTTTTGCCTTTGTTAGATGGAACCAAAACAGGTAATTTTAGTCTAGGGATAATTTTGCAACACTGCTGAAGCAATAATCTTCTGTGTATTCAACTGAATTACCCTTGAATTACAAGGTTTTCTATTCAAGCTGGTGGGAAAAGGAATGAATTCCTGCCTTATCTCATATGCAAAAATTGTTTTTTCTGGTATTTTGAGCCAGTCCTTTTCCCAGCCCCAGTGGTTTCCTCAAAAGCATCCAATGATCGGTATTCAGTTGAAGACCTGAGGTTTCCCATTTGAATATCTCCAGAGTTCACCACTCATTAACCCTTCTGTTAGAGCTTGTCTCATGTATCCTATAAATACTTTTTTAAAAGCAAGATTTTGCCCTATGTATTTGAAGTAGACATTGGAATTTCTTTCTCAAAATTAAAATAAACCAAGCGTAGTCTTTTCCAGAGGCCACTGGGCCGCGGCATCTGGCTTAGGGCATGCCCATGGCCCCTGCTCCTTCAGGTGCTGCCATCGTTTCTGCTTCCCTGGAGGATCTGCTGTACTAAGCGAGAGGCATCGTGACCGGAGTCCGGCAGGAGCCCCGCGGTGCTAAATTTATGTTCTGGGAGTGGCTTTGAGGGTGGCAGGAGCCTTGAGGCACCATGCGCAAGTACAGAGAGGTGGTGGGCTCTGGCGGGGTAGGTATATCCGCCCTGACAGAACATTTAGTGACAGGCACCTTCACGAGAAACACGACCCACCACGGAGGACTTCTACCGCAAAGGGATGGGGTGGACTCCTAGCTATCGCTGCTTGGAGATCCTCCACACTGCCGGCACCAGGCATTTCGAATCGATATGACTAGGACACCCAGGGCTTCATCCTGTCCACAGCTTGGTCAACCAGCACAGCCTCCAGACATCAAGCCCACGCAGGACCAGATCATCGGAGTGAAGCGATGTGAAATAGATTGTGCCTGTCACCTTGGCTGGGAGCAAAGTGGGCCTGAAAAATGAGAGGGAAGTTATCATCCAATGAAGGAAGAGGCCTTGCTGAAGAGTGGAGCTGCCCGTTAGGGTGACTTCTGCTAAGAGTAAAACGTGGTGGACGAACACTTTGCAAAAATTGAGGGGCAAATGAACAATGCTGAGCAGCCTTGTTCCATGCTGTTCTGAGTATAAACCTCCGTAGAATTCAAATAAGGTTTTCCTGAAGAGGATTTAAACAAAAAGAGTGATATAAATCTTGTCTACTCTACTGTGGAGTTTGCAAGAGGTGTAGTGTGAATTTACAGTGAAAGCGAAGTGGATTACTTCATGTAAATAACAACTCCCAGGAGAAAAAAATTAATGGAACCTTTATTACTGGCTGGGGCGTGCTCCTTAGTAAGAGAGTGACGCCTAAAATCCGGAGACTGCAGCCTTTATAGACTTTTTTCCTGCGCGTACCAAGAGACAGGATTGGTAGGTTTAAACATATACATTTCTATATAGGTTTCTGAGCAAAGCAAGCAAGCAGAGTTACAGAAGCGGATATATGCCATTAGCATCTTAGGGAGGGGGTGGGTGGGAGTAATTGACTTTTACCCAGCAGGAGTGGTGCCATTCTCCCATTAGGCTCTGACAGGAGTCTGGGTTTTTAACGACCACACATATTTTATAAGCTTGGGGTTCCTGCTGGGGAGAATTGGTGTGGTTTAGTTTCCTTTTCAAAAGAGCACCTCTTATTCTGAATTGAGCAGACATTGCCATTTGATATCACAGAGCAATATTTGGGTTCAGCAACTACAGTTTTCACCATCCTTCTCAATCTTCTTTGTGCACCTGCAACTTTAAGGCCTAGCCAATTGTTGTACAGGGTGATCTCATTTGAAATCATGCTGGCATTGCCTCTGAGTTGACAGAGTAAGTACTGCAAAACTTTAAAATAATTTTGTGGAAAAAATCAGGAGAATCACTATGACCATTTCCCATTAAAATATTTTGTCTTATTAAAAAAAAAAAGTAGAGAAGAAAAATTGTCCTTCACAGGTGTTGAATTTCAGGAATTAAGATAATGTTTCTAACCCACATATTCTGTCAAATAAAATAACAGCCAACATGTCAACAGTGTTATAGGGGGATATTCTTTGCTCAGCTGACATATTTATATTTTCCAAAATTGATACAAAATTGTAGATGTTATCCTGATTTGTGATACTGAACTAACTTGTGTACCAGTCCTTGATAGTGTGAAAATCAGAACACATTTTAGAAAAATACAATCTGCCTTTAGAATGTGTTAAATCATCTGCTTTGTCACATAAAATGTAGGCTTTCATAATTAAAACACCAAATCTACCCTTTGTTAATGAAGAAGTGTAGGTCTTTGTTATTTTGCTAATCAAGAAGTAAGCAACTGTGATGAAAAGTATTGACTATTCTTGCTAACAAGACACATTCTTGTAGATTAACTAGTACCATCAGGTGACATTTTGAAGCTTTTTGTGGATCCCAGAAAATACCATGTTCTTACATCTAATCCATTCCTGTGGGTGTGGGACCTATTGATTAAACTGGATTCAGTTGAGGATTTAATTTGATTACTTCATTGAAGCTGTCTCAGGGTGGGAATTGGTCCTCTTGCTGGAGTCCTTTATAAACAGAGGGCTGGAAGCAGAGGTATCCAGAAAAAGGCAGCAGAGACAGAAAAACCTAGAGAAGATTATAGAGAGGTCCTGGAGGTCAGAGGCTGAGAAAAGCAGAGCACACAGTCTCAGTGTGTTAGTCTGCCAAAGGGCTGCTGAAGCAAAGTGCCAGAAATCTGTTGGCTTTTGTAAAGGGTATTTGGGGAAAAGCTTATAGTTCCCAGGCTGTGAAAAGGTCCAAGTCACGGCACCATCAGAGATGCTTTCTCACCAAATGCAGCTACTGTTGATCCTGGCATGTTGCCATGTGGTGAAGCAAGATGGCTGCTGATCTCTGCCCAGATTTCTCCTTCCCCTCCAGGCTTCATCTCTCATGCATAGCTGCTCAGCTTCTTCCCAATTTCAGCTGCAGGCTGGCATTAGGCTTTTCTTTTAGAAATTCCTATATCAGACCCTGCTGTTCTCTATCTTCCCAAGGCCAGCTGTTAGCTATCAGACAAATGGCTCATCTCTTTCCTAGGCCTCAGCCATTTCAGCATTCTCCTTTCTGTCACATGGAAGGATAAAAAAATGACAGAGCTCTCTCTTCCCTGTCTGTCCATTTATATCAGACCCTTCAAGGTGTCGGGGACTCAACCTAAGTCACGCCCACTGATGCAGTCAAATCAATCTTAAGAGATAATATAATCAAAGGCCCCTCTGCCTACATTTAATGCAATCAAAGGATATCACACCCAGAGGAAGAGATTGGTTTACAGCATAATCTTTCTTTTTTGGGGATTCAAAAAATAATTGTAAACTGCCACACTCAGAAAGAGGACCCAGAAGCTCAAAGAGAGGAGGCCTGGAGGAGAGGGGAGCAATGAGTCACATGCCTCATCACACAAAGCTGAAGATGGAGAAAGTAAGCCTGGAGGAGAAGGCAGAGACCCAGAGAAGCAGATGCTGCCATGTGCTTTGTCACATGGAAGGAGCCCAGGATCTCCAGCAGCTGATCTTGGGTGAGACAGCATTTCTGATAATGCCTTGATTTGGACCCTTTCACAGCCTCAGAACTATAAGCTTTTAATCTAATAAATTCCCATTATAAAAGCGAGCAACTTTCTGGTATATTGTTCCCAGCAGATTTTAGCAAAGTAACACACATTATATTTGGGAAATGAAGCTATGTTGCATCCAGGTGTTCCCAATTGCAGAAACCTCATAGTATAATAGAATATCTTATATTTTTTAATTTGTTAAAGTATCAGAGTCTTTCTTGCCTTTAAGGAAAAATAGTTGTAGTGTGATCCTTGACTAACCTACTTTTGAAATCAACTTTGTTATAGCAAAGTTTTAATGCAGGCATTTTAAAAATTGAATAACCATGTGAAATAATTTGGTTTAAAAATGGAGCATAAATTATGGAGTAGAAGGTAAGATACAAAAATCCTTTTACCTTCAATTTTCCTGGAGAATTATATAAAGGTTTTCTTATGACAGTTTTGCCCTGGTTACTGAAGTGTCAAGATTAGAGTGTATAGTTTGTTTGGAAGAAAGGTGCCCAAGCTGTGATCTCTTTGTTTTTCATAGACAGCCAAGAAATATTTATCATTTGCATGAATAATGGCACAAGGAATACCTATTTATAATTTAAATCAAGTGTTGAAGGATTTTCAACTGTCTTCAGAGTTATAAATGCTTCAGAGATTTTCTGGAGCTACACTGTGAGGGATAACTTTGCATTTTCACTGAGCCTGTGGTCTAAATAAACTGCTGTTAACTGCATCCACAACAGGAACTCAAGAGGCCAGGGCAAGTGAAAAAAAGCATGAGGAGGAGAAGAAATATAACGGTCTATACCAAGCTGAAGCCGAGCGGCAGACAGTCACCAGCCTTCTGGCTGGCCTCTTGGTTTTTATTAGCATGGATGACCTCATCTTTTGGCATGCTACAGTGAGGATAACATATTAATAAAATAGTGAGAATAACATATTGATCAGGTTATATAGCATACTATGTTATTATTCCTCAAATGTCCTCGGCCTCAGGATTGTTTAGAGGACATTGCTGCAAGATAGTTCTATCAACTATTTTTGGACACAGGCCCAAGGATAATGTGGGAAGTGTGGCTGCCTAACTGGTGCCAGCAGCCAGCTACCTGCAGTTGGCTGGGGCCAAGGCCATCACCCAGATTGATGATCTTTACAAATGTCCCATATTTAATTTGTTTCATAGTCTTGTAAAGAAACCTTTGGAATTAGGGGTGTAACTGAGAGAAAAGTGTATGTTTGTGTTTATGTGTATTTTTTATTGTTCCTAAGAATTTGGCACAACCTGCAGATAATCTCCTCTACTGAATATATGTACTATACTGCAGAATATATTATCAAAAATTTTTTTAAAATAAAACCCTGTTATGCAAGTCAAAGGCAAACTGTTCTTAGATATAACACCAAATCACAAACAATAAAAGAAAAAAACAGATAAATTAGATTTAATCAAGTTAAAAAATATTTGTGCTCCTCAATATCATAAATTTAATTAACAGCACTGAAATATAAGAACATGGTTAAAAGGGGAAATTTTAGATTACAGATATATTAATAAAATAAAAATTGAAGGTAAAACATCAGACTGTATAAGACAATGAACCCTATTGAAAATGATTGGGTCTAGTTAATAGTACAAGTATAAAAATGTATTTTCGTGAATTATAATAAGTATACCACACTAATGCAAGGTGTTAATAATAGAGTGGTGTATTAGTCAGCCAAAGGATGCTGATGCAAAATACCAGAAGTCGGCTGGTTTTTATAAAGAGTATATATTTGGGGTAGAATTCCACACTTACCAGGCAATAAAGTGTAAGTTTCTTTCCTCACCAAAGTCCATTGCTATGTTTTGGAGCAAGGCAGCTGCTGAAGTTTGCCAGGGTTCAGGCTTCTTGGGTTCCTCTCTTCCTGGGGCTGCATTTCTTTTCAGACTTAGCTCCTCTGTTTCCTCCATAAGGCCAGCTGTAGACTATCAGGTGAATGGCTTCTCTCTATCCTGGGGCCTTCTCTCCTTCCTCACAACCAAGCTCTCTTACTTCTCAGGGCTCCACCTAAAGACTCCAACATCAAAACTTCAACTCAAAACTGCTCCCTCTGTCCTTTGCCATGCCTTTTATATTTGGTGGGTGGAGGTCAACACCCTGTTGATGTGGCCCAGTCAATGCCCTAATCGTAACTTAATCATGCCTAGATTAACAGATTAGTTTACAACTATAATCCAATATTTATTTTTGGAATTCATAATTACATCAAACTGCCAAACTGCTACACCTGTTATATGCAAAATACCCACCTAATGTAAACTAGGGAATATAGTTAATAGTACAATTTCAATATTCTAATATTCTTTTGTCAATTGTAACAAGGTACCACACCTAAAGCAAAGTGTCAAAAAAGGAGGGGGGTTATGGGAATACTGTATTTCTGTATCGTTTTTCTGTAATCATCTCCAATTAAATTAAAACAAAACAAAACAAATGCAGAACAAAAAACAAACTTTTTTTAAAAATTGTGATCCAAAGGCTTATCAAGAAAGTAAAAAGACAACTCTTACAATGGGAGAAATGATTTGGAAATCATGTGTCTGATAAATAATTTGTATTTAGAATATAAAGAACACTTAACTCAATATTAAAAAGAAAAATAACCCAATTAAAAAATGGACATAAAATATTAATAAACATTTCTCAAAAGAAGATATACAAATGACCAAAAAGCAAAAAAAAAAAAAAAATCTTTTCCCTCAATGAAATGAAAATAAAAGCGAGAATAAATATACCACTTTATACCCATCAAGATGGTTGCATTGGTTGTATAATAACAAAATGGTGAAGCTGCTTTGGGAAATGTCTGGCAGGTTTGCCAAAGATTAAACACAGTTACCACTTCCAATCCACAGAAGATAAAAACATGTCCACACAGAATCATGAACAGGTCTGTTCATAGCAGCATTATTCATAAGAGCCAATAAGTGGAAATAACCCAAATGCACATCAATGGATAAATGGATAAATAAATGTGACATAGGAGAATTATTTTGGAATAAGAAAAAATGTAGTGCTGATACATACCACAACATGGATGAACCTTGACAACGTGTTGCTAAGTGAAAAAAGCCAGTCACAAAAGATAGCATTTTGTTTGATTATATTTATATGAATTATCCAGAATAACTAAATCTGTGGAGACAGGACAAAGATTCGTTGTGTCTTTAGACTGGGTGAATTGGGGGTTCATGGGAGTGTTGTTAATGATAATGGTGTTTCCTTATGGATGTGACAAAAATGATGAAAATGTTCTGAAAATTATTGTGGTGATGGCCATACATATCTATGAATATAAAAAATCCATTGAATTGTAAACTTTAAAGTGGGTGAACTTATGGCATAATTTTATTTTCATATAGCTGATCTATATGTACTATATGTACACATTCAACTAAACATGCAAGTACCATTCTACTTATTGTATTCTTGGGCATTTATCCCAGAAAATAAGAAAGCATGCTCATGCAAAAACTTGTCTATAGACAGATGTTCATGACACCTTTATTCATAACAGCCAACTGACAACAAGCCAGATGGGCTTCAGTGGGTTCCTGGTTAGCAAGCTGTGGTACATAAATACCATGGAACACTACTTAGTAATAGAAAGAAAAAATTTTTGATAAACTCAAAATCTTAGATGAAGCTCCAGGAAATTATGCTAAATGGATTAAAAAAAACAGCAATCCCAAAGGCCAGATACTTTATGAGTCCATATATATATATATATATATGTATATACACAAAACATTCTTGAAATAAAAGGATACAGTAATTGAAATCAAATTAGAGATTGCCAATAGTGGAGGAGTGGGTGGGTGAAATGGAGTTGATGCGGCTATTAAAGGGCAATAGAAGGGGTCGTTGTGGAGATGAAAGCATTCTGTATTTTTACTGTATCAATGTCTATATCATGGTTATAAGATTGTACTGTAACATTGCAACATGTTACTGTTGAAGCAAACTGGGTCAAGGGTACACAGTTCTCTCAGTGTGTTTTCTTAAAATTGCGTATTAATCTATAATGACCTCAAAATAAAACTGTTAATTTAAAAAGCCAAAATAAATTCACCGTATCAAGATCAAAATCAAGGAGATCCTTGAATGATCACAGAAACACTATTCATAAATAGAAAAAGATGGAAATTATCAAAGATGGAACTAAAATAGGGTTCATTCACCTAAAGGAAAATTATAAAGCAAAATAATAACTAATCTACATTCATACACAATATCGATGGATCTCACTAACTGATTGTGGATTTAAAAGAGTCAGACCACGAAACATTCATACTATATGATTCCACTTTTATGATGTGCATAAACATGAATGGAGGGTGGGGAAGGGCACAGAAATGACTGACTGGATCCTGGAAGCAAGCACTAGGGAAGCTTTTTGGGTGAAGGTAATGATCTGTTCCTTGATCAGATATCAGATTTCTAGTTATATGCATATGTTCAAATAATGAAAACTCACTCTAATGAGCGGTTAAAATATGTGGATTTTATCTATGCACATTACTTCATAAAATGCTTTAAATTTTTAAAGTGAAAATTTGAAATAAAACTGAAAAGCCAAATTCTTATATCTACCTGCCTTAAAAGAAAAGCCAGCCATTTTCTGTCATCATATTAATACCATTGTCATGCTCCTAGTATGTCTTTAATGCTATTGTTACATTTTTTTGTCTCTAGGGAAAATTCCCCACTACTGCCCATATTTTTTTGTGTTCCAGCATTCATTTTGCAGAAGACTAAATAGTGACTTTTATACAATAGTCACAGAGGACAATTTTGTTATTCTTGACTTGATCCTTATGCACCATCTGCAAATTAAACAAACACAGTAAAAGTCATTGCTCTTTGTATAAAATTTATAGGCTAACCAATCTGCAAGCCCAAAAAGATCAGGCGATCACCTCTTCCATAATTAAACATTAATTGGCATCCCTGTGCCTCTGTGTCTAGTCTCTAATTTCCCTTCACCTGCTAAGTGTAAATAAATTATTTCCTAAATTTCAAATAAGAAATTTTAATTGATATCTAGTAATGGATTCTTTGAATAAAACATTTTGAAGATTTCTGCTTTCTGTGATATACTTATAAATGTGGGTCCCTGAGGAAATATGGTGACTATATACATCTCCACTGAAATCCTCTATTCAAATTTTAATTGCACTGAAGTCCTATGAAAATCTGTGGTGAAACTGGCAGCTAAGACCATGAATTTCTGTCAAAAGATTAAATATGATACTTTTCTTCATGATTCCAAATTTTAAATACCTGCTTTGAAAACAGGAAAGAAGTAAACAGTGGTGAAATATTCTTAGATTAACATAATATCCATTTGTGGTGAGTTTGTATGTTTGTCCTTTAAATCTGAGTATAGAATTTATTTGGAAATCTCATGAGATGATTTCATAGTTACTTCTAAAGTATTTTTTAAATGGCACCTAACCTGAAAATAAGGTTCATGCGAGGGCAAACTAGCCTTACCAAGCATGGATTAAATGATTAATTTGACCAAATGGGGATCCAAAATCATTCTTTCCATGCCCTTGTCCTCAGTCAAATAATCTATAATGTTGAAGGTGAAAAGAAATTACCAAAATCCACTAGCTCAAACTTTTAAAGTTCTAACATGAGAATAACTCAAGATGACTGTTCTGAGGCTTTCAAACGTTTTATAGGGAGGAATTAGAAAGATCAAAGATCAGTTTTTTCCTGAGAATTGTTCACTGATAAAGTTCTAGAAGGTATAGGAAATTGAGGTTTTTTAATCTTGGGATGGATTGCAGGAGAAGCACAACTAGGGCTGAGGTTTAGCAGCTGTTGGTTGGGCAATTTGGGTTTAGCAGGAGGAGTGGGGATGAACCTTGGGGATAAATTCTTGCTAGGGTCATTGGAAAGTTTTTAGTCCTTCAGCACATGCCACAATAATTAATAATAATAGAAGGCCACAGAGTTGAACTGTGAAAGTAAGTGACTACATTTTAAATGATTAACAACAGTTTGCTCATTAGTCAGTGACAGTGAGTGTTAGATTTTCATTTACTTTCTCTTAATAGTCACAATAAAAACTTGGAAATGGAGGAAGATGAGGAGAGCATTCAAGGGATTGTTGAAGAGGTGTTGGGTGAGCTGCAGAGATAATCTTATTCTAATCACAGATTGGTCTTTTGATCATTGCTTGAGTGACCCAGCAATAAATTTAGGGTTTCATGACAGTCTTTTCTGTGAAGTAAGCCCAAGACCTTTTTCTAGAATCTTGTCTATTAGTCCTAGGGTCATGAATTAGTTAATTAGAATCTCTAGGAAGGACAGTCTTCAACTCTAGGAGCCCTGATTAAAGATTGGAAACATTTGAGTAGCAACCAATATAAATGCATTAGTAGATGCTTAGGAAAGAACTGTACTAGCTCTTTTCCCATCTCTAAACTGGCAGAGTCCCAGACTGCTGGTCTCATTACCTCCTTAACAGAAACTGAGCAGTCAGAGAATGAATTAGCAGAGATAAAATAAGAAAGAAAATCCAGGGTAGTTTTTTTTTGTTTGTTTGTTTTTATTCTGCATCTGAGTTAGGATGAAGAAATGAGACCCAAGACTGACAAGTTATGGTAAGGTGATGTTAAAGAACATGGTCCCCAGTGACTTTCTCCACCAAACATGCAAGGTGGGAGAATGGTTCTAATTAGTTAATTTGGATTTTAAATTTGGGTCTGGGAGGAGGTCAGGTACAACACAAAGGAAAACTGAGCCCCTAATGAATGAGAAAAGATAGATACAGTTCCCAGAGAGAAGTTCCACGGGTCGCTCAACTAGCCGTGTGCTTGAGCCTTTATTGTGGTCCAAGGGTGGAGGTTAGTAGATTTCCAAGGAGAGTCAAGAATTGGCTAGTTTAATGCAAGCACAGCCGATATGAGAAAAGGACAGGGGTCCGAGGGTGGCAGAGTTGGTTAACTTATCATTCGGGGCCAGCTGTGGGTTCTAGGTGAGGTATGTAGGCGGTATGGTTTGTGTGGGTGGTGGTCGCAGTTGCGAGCTTGGACTCTGGGGAGTTTATGCCCCAGGGCGGGAAAGCTGGTTATTAAAGCTAAGGCAAAGGTCAGTGTTAAGGCAAGTGGCTTATCCGAAGTAAGATGGTTACCCAGGTAGCATGGCAAAAAGATGTGATAGTTATGAAAGAAAAGATATGGAAAGCGAATAGCTTCAAATACAAGAGGAAAACAACCTAAATCATGATTTTGTGAGGCTTATATTACCTTATTGACCAAACTGATTCTTTTTTTATTTTGGAGGCCAGATTTAGGGAACCTAAATGAGTAATCTCAGAGATCCTAACACTTTAGGTGGTATAAATATAGAGATTGAAAAAGAAGAAATTTAATTATAAGTCTCTATTACAATGAGCCATATATGATGTGAGCTAAGGAGTGAATGGGAGGTTGGGATGACAGTGCTGAAGTGGAGATTGTAAGAGGCAGCCTGGATGGAACTAAAAACAGAATGCACAAATATGTGATTACACCGAATACCATTGATTGTACTCTTCTGATGAATTTATGCTTTATTAATAAGTAACAGTGAAATTAATTTGTTTAAAAAAAAGGGAGAATGAGAAAATAACATGCGTGGAAGGGTCAGCTTGATTCTTGCCTTGTTGACACTTAAAACAAAGTAACAAAATTTCAGTTTGAGGCCAACTAGCTGAAAATATACAACTTCCACTTTGATATTCTTAGCCTGTACCTAACATTTCTTTCTTGATGAGATTCCAAAATCATGTACATATACAAAAATACTCAGCATGTATTTTAAAGTATCAATACTTTAATAAAAGTTTAGAGATCCAAGGGAAAGGCCCCAAACTCAAGGGATGACCTTTCACTCAAGAAATTCATATAGTCCTTAAAACAAGCAAACGCACAAACAGGAAAATATTTCCAGTGCTAGCAGTGATTAGAAAACACAAATTCTAGATAAACTGAATTTGGAGTCCTAAATAGGAAAAACATCACAATGTTCTCCTAATTTTCATTTCAGAGGTGAAAAAAGTTAAGGATTGGAGAAAGAGGATTATATTTGCTTTGAAGTATAAATTCCCAATTTAATTCCATGACTACAAAGACTTGATGCAATCACAAACCAAGGCTAGGGCATTCACCCCAAGAAATAATCCTATCCCTTGAGAAATGAAGGAACAAAGTGCTGAAGAATGCCTATCCCATAAGTGGGGAGCTGAACCAAAAAAAATTTGTTTGCCTTCCCAGTGTACCAATCTTCTCAGAAAGAGTGAAAGAAAGAAAGTTGAAGTCTTACACTGTTTATTTGATTGGTATTACTTTATATAAAAAGAAAGAAAAAAGGAGTGCAGAAGAATTCTATCCTCAATATACATTTCAATAATAACAATTGTTAAGTAAAGTTCTTTTGCTAATAGAATCAGAAAATGGATCAAAATTATATTACAATATAGATGATTAAGTCAAATACAAAAGAACCTATTCTGACTTAGTTTTATGCTTTATACATTGTTCAGGACCATTTGATATTGCCAGACTCCTCTTATCAGATTCAATTACTAAAATTTTACTTGCAAATTAAAGAGAAGTCAGAAGTTAATAATGAGAAACTATACAGCAGTAACCATATTCATTCTGTTGAGATTGCCTGATGATTAACTGATAAATGTCCTTCTTTTTGTTTTTCATTTACCACCTACATGTTGAGTATAACAAGGAATCTGACCATCCTCTCATTTGTTGATTCCCACCTTTAAATTCCCATGTGTCTTTTTCCTTCAGATATTTCTATTGTTAGAAGTCTCTCTCACAAGTGCTTTTTCCCCCAGATTCCTTTATAGTGTTGCAACAGGGGATAATACCATTACTTACAATGCTGTGCTACTCAGTATTTCTTGCCGTACTGTTTGGAGCAGCAGATTTTTTTTTTTTCCTCTGGGCTGCCATATCCTTTGATAGCTATGTGGCCACCTGTAGGCCCTTGCAGTATGTGATCATCATGAACAATGGAGTCTGACCTATCCTTATCCTTTCCTGTTGGCTGACTGGTTTATGGATCATCCTTGCTTGACTTGGTATGGGTTTTCAGGTGGAATTCTGTGATTTGAAGAGAGATGGATCATCTTGGCTGAAACGCATCTCCTCTCCTGAAGATTTCTTGTTCAGGCAAGTGTTGTGGTATCCCACACTTACATCATCAAGACTACTTAAGGATTTCCTTCTGCTCAACAAAGAAAGACTTTTCCACCTGTTCTTCCCACTTAACTGCGGTTTCCAGAACCTATGGTTGCAGCATCTTTGTCTTTAATAAGCCTTCTGCAAAGGGAGTGGCCATTAATAAAGGATTGTCAGTGCTCACAACTTCTGTGGCCCCTTGTAGAGTCCTTTCATTTATAATTTGAGGTCAAGCAAGTGAATCAAACTTTCAAGGATTCAATCAAGACAATTATATTTCTGTAAAAGCAGTGAGAATAAAGGCGCTCAGAAATCAAATTTTTAAAAAATTCTCCCAAAATGTTTTCCCTGAATATGCTATCCAAATTAGCTGCATCCAAAACTTTTGCCAATTTAGACTTCTTTCAAAAATTTTAATATTCATTACAGAATCTACCTTCAAATCATTTTATGTCTTCTATTGTATGAAAAATAACTAGTGCTATATCTTCTCTTATTAAAGTAACATATATTATTTCCAGGAAAGTCAAGCCTAAATGATTTTACACAGACTTTTTATAATATTGTAAAAAAAGGAATTATACCACATAATGAAATATTTAAACAGGTACTTCTAGATAAACATTGGCTAAATAAGATAATTTCAAATGTTAATTCAAAGTCATATACAGATAAAAACATTTTGAAGAAAAACGAAAGAATGAAAATGAAAAGAATACTTATCACCCCTCACAAAATAAAAAGATTATTTAAAAAGTAAATAAAAGAAAATTCAGCACCAATTTACAAGAAAAGGGAAAATACAAAGTGCTAGAACACCAGAAATATTAGCATTACAGAAACATGTATGAATTACAGGAGACAAAAAAAAAAAAAAAAAGAATTACAGGAGACAGCAATAAGATTGAATGGCTTCATTCTAAGTTATAAAGACAGCTTTTACTTGAAAGGTCATAAGAAGTCATAATGAAATATGATGGAATACCAAAAATTCATACAGTTAATCAAAAGAAATATAAAGGGAGCAAATGTAGCTTAAGTGGTTGTGTGCCTACTTCTCATGTATGGGGTCCTGGGTTCAATCCACAGTACCTATTAAAAACAAACAAACAAAAAACAAATGAAAAAAAACACACTCTCTTTGGGGAACGGATGCAGATCTGTCGATAAGCACCTCCGTCCCATGTACGAGGTCCTGGGTTCAATTCCTGGTACCTGCTAAAGAAAAAAAAAAAGTAATATGAGTTCTTCAAAATATAAAAGATGATGAAAGCTAAGTTTTAAAAACTGAAGTTGTGATTATCTCTAATTTCAGTAAAGGAATGACATAAAGGCAAGGAGAATTAGAGGAATATATTTTTAAAAAAGAGATGAATTATAAATAATAGGCATTACTCCTGGAACAAGAAAATAAACTTTGTGGAAATAATGGTGAAGTATATTCTTGAAGATAACTTTTCTTAAATGGAAAGTAAAGATAGTAAATGAGGATTTGTTGTCCCTAATGTAGTCTCCAGTAATATTTCTCAAACAATGATCCCCACAATATCTCTTTTTAATGCTCTTAGTCTTCTAAGATAAATAATGATAGTGAAAAGAAAGAAAGGAGAGAATATACTTATTGAAAGAGGGAAGTATTAAAATAGCTTCAAAATTTGGCTTAAAATTTTATTTTTTAATGTAAAAGATGGGTCTTGAATCAAGAGCTAACTTTTCTGTTAAATCATTTTTACTTTGTAGAAAGATAAATAATCACTTGGTATTATTTAACAGTTACAGTATATAGAGCATAGTAAATTCATTACTGGTCAGTCTTACAGAAAATCTGGAAATCATATGTGGTGAATCCATTTTTAAGGGGGTAGAGTGACTAATCTTGTGGGTGGCATTTTTCTGCCCCTTTTTCACCTATTTAGTAAATGGTGAACTAGAGATCAAATTCTCTCTCTTCTTACCAATGTTACACTCAGTCCTACCTATTCCACTTCCAGAAAAGACACATGGTTATTCCCCTCAGGCATGATCATGATATAATTTGGTTTGCCAGATTTAGCAAACAGAAAGAATGAATTACTTTGTTCAGTATAAGTATGTTTTATGCAATAATTTGGGACTTATTATATTAAAATTAAATATTATAATTAAAGTTAAAATTTAACCAGGCATCCTGATTATGACGGTTAAATCATCTTTTAATTTAGTACCTACATTAATCAAGACTTAGCATACTCTCTGTGACAGGGGCAATATTTATGAACATCTGATAAAGAGAATTACAGCTTTTCTACTATGCTTTTCTCTCTTTGTTACCCTATAGAATAATGTGTCAGTTCCAATACAATGATACCAAATTTTTAAAACCAAAACGTTGAATGGAATATAGGAGTTGAAGGAAAGAAAAAGTCAAGAATGAAGCTGTGGGAGGTAAAAATATTGTCAGAGTAAGAGTAAATGAAAGAAAATAATATTTGAAGGATTACAGTAAAATATGAATTACACCCCAAATATTTTATCGGTGAAATGAAATAAAATTTAGATTCATCTAACTCTGGCTCTTGGCCTCACTTTCTTTGATTCTAGCAATTCTCTCCAACTGAAACAAATGAAGCTTAACTAATATTCTCGTTATATTTATATAAAATAACAGATATCTGGCTTGCTTTACATTTTAATTTACATTGCTCATGTGATTTTTTAAATCAATATAATATAAATTGCTCATAATTGGTCACATAATTTTGTGTTCTATCAATTGAGAAGATTTATATTTTTATCCCATGTTCATACTTTACATAACAATGTGGACTGGAGTTGGAATAGACCCATGTCCCCTAAGTTGACAGTGGATTACAATTCCTACACACTTGCTTCCCTGTGTCTCTCCTTTGACTTAAATAGAAGTTCCAGAAGAATGAAACATCTCATTTCTAATTCAATCAACTCACACCCAGATTTACTCCTCTTCTTATATAATGGAGAATAAGTGGTCTGCTTTTTCAATCATTGTCTTGCCAATGATTAAATTCTCTATCCTCATTTTTTAACCTTTAATAATGCTTGCCAGACAAAATGTCAAAATTTTTTTCCAGATTGGCAGAGCTTTTGTCCTTGATGATTAATATCTGTTCATCCCTAATTGGCCTCAGGAAAGCATTGTACATTTCCTCCAGTTCCCACTACACGTAATAAACATGTAGATGAAATAGTCACACATACATTTGAGATTTGAGGCATCTTTTTACCTCAGTCAATAATTATTCCTTCAAAATGTTCCTCAAGACCAGACTGGAAATTATCTCTTTCAGGATCTTTTTCTTGAATAGACACACCTTGCTCTGATCCTCATTTTCATGTTTCCTGTAGCATGAAGTTTTACACTGGAATTAAGTTAAAATAGGTAATTTCATATATATTGCTGGGGAGAATTTAAAGGCTGATTTCAATTTTCATATGAAAGGATGAAAGGGTTTTATTTCATCCTCTTTTAAAAATAGATTACATGCAAGTGTTATAAAACCAAAAGTTAAAAAAAACAAAAAAAACAGTAAACAATATAAAGTAAGTCTCTTTCTCACCATTTCTCCATTTTCCTCTGGCTAGTACAGCCATCCAAGAGTCAAATCAGTATCATTATCCTTTTGTGTGTTCTTCCAGAAATGTTCTATATATAAGCAAGAATGTAAACATATGTAAAAGAGTCCCTATTTGGTGGGAATTTGTTTTTTTCATTGCAGACAACAAGATTTTACTGATTTTCATAAAAGTTTTCTCTTTATTTTAGAGGGAAAGGTGGATATAGATACAGAACCCTATACTGTTCCTCATCAAAAATAATCTATTTTTGTCCAAATTGCAACAGTTGTTCCGTGTGCCTGGGAATCTAACTCACCATCATCCTGACGGTTCTTCCTGCCTTTTTACCTGAGTTGATTCTCCTATTTCTAGTATCAGTAGCTTCCTTTTTCCAACTTTGCATCCTTTATTTTGGTGAAGCATGTATTTCAGTGCTTTCCATTAAAGTTTGTTTGGGAGGTAATTCTTTAATTTTTAGAGTTTACATGGGTTCCTTTATGATATTAAAGGAATTGCCAAAGTGTATTATATTTCTGGTGTCACTGTTGAGAACAATGAAAGCATTCTGACCCCTGACTCTATGTGTCCTGTTTCTCTTTTCTCTGGAAACTTATAACATTTTCTATTTGTCTTTATTATAGGGAAATTTAACAAAGATTTTGTTTTGTTTTGTATAGTTTATTGTTTTAATTTTATCCGTAGTTCTGTTTACTCAGCAAAAATCTGAAAACACATGTGCTTTAGTATTCTCTTCTATTTTTTGTCATTACCACTTATTCAAATCTTAATTATTTGTGTATTGTGCCACCTGAACTGAATCTTAATATTCTTATATTTTCTTTTGCTTTTCCAAATCTTTGTATTTTTTTTTTCTCTTTTCTGAATGATTCTGAAACCTTCATGAATTAAGAATTGAGACCTACATGCACAAAGTGCAACTATTTGTTCCAGAAAATTCTTTTGAAGAAAGATAAGGCTATAGGCAAATCATTAATCACACTCTTTTTTTCCAGGAATTCCCTGAAAATTAGCTTATCCAGACAGGCAATCTGCTCATCTGAACCAACAGCTTTCCTATCAGGGCAATTTTTTTTCACCTCAACAAAACTTGCTTTCAAAGAATAATTTATCTATCAAGTCTGTCCTCGAGATCCTTTTCTTATTATGACATATAGCACTATTACTCCCTTGGATTAGAAAGAAGGAAAATTCCTGATATTACATCTTTTATTAGCTATTGTCCAAACTCTTCTCCCCTTCAGATCCAAACTTCTTCCCCTCTTGAGCAAGTTCTAATCTGGTATCCTTCCCCTCCTTATGGCCTCCATATTGCTCCTGGAAAGATGATCAAAAGCATTTAGGCTTCCTAATTTTAAACTACTCTTCTTTATCATATAGAATTTGAATAAATTAAGAAAGATGACATCTGATGAAATTTAACCCACAAGTAAAGGGAAGGATTTACTGAGATGGCAGTCTAGAAAAACCTGAATCTTCTTCCATCCAAATTCCTTCATATGACAAGTATTTCTAGAAGTGATAATTTACTATTTCTAGGAGTAAATCACTGGAAAGAAGCCATCACCAATCCAAAAAAGATAGGAAAAAAAATGGACAGCTTCTTGTTATAGATGAAGATTTAGAGGCATAATTTATTCTACTCCTTTATTTGATAGCCATTTAAAATGACAAAATACAATTAAAAATAAAATTAACTTCCTCTATTAACAATAAAATAAATAGATAAATCCTTACCATAATGAATGCCTGCCAAACTCTGCAAAACTTGGAACAAAATAAGATAAAATATGTCTTTAAACATTGGCAAGAAACAATATTGTAGATATAAAAAAAATAATAAAAGAAATGTGAAGAGCAAAATGATAAAGAGAAATTAAGAAAAAGTCCAAGAAGGTGCTAATTACATTTAATGCCAGAGGAATAGGGTGATGTCTTTAATAAATGTGTTGGAACAACTAACTAACTATTTAGAGGTAAAATTAAATTTTTACATCTTTTAACAAACCGTAATCCAAATGGTCAAAATTATAACTGAAAATAAGTTAAAACCTAAAGTTTCTAGAAGGAAAAATAAGTAATTGCTCATATAAGATAGAGTTTATGTAAAGCATTTCTAATAATGAAAGCAAATTTATAAATCATAAAGTAAATTATGGTTATATATCTATATGTATACAAAGTTATACATACTTTAATACATATTAATAAAACATATAAAAGATCATATATTAAAAACATGTTACTATGAAAAAATTATCGATAATAGTTTATACAGGCGTTCTTTAAAAATGAAAAATAGCCCACACTCCCATTTTTAAAAATGGGCAAACCTCACATCCAGTCCAATTCATAAATGAAAGATGAATGACCAATAAGCATTTGAAACACTGTGTTATCCAATCATCTATTAAATGAAATTAAAAGAAAGTAACATTTTTAAGCAAAATATTTAGAAGACTAATGATACTGTGTTTACTTTAGTGGAAATTATTATTGTATCCTCTGATCTTTAAGGGCACTGGCTCCATTGCTATTTGTTTAATTTTCATAGTTAATTATATGTTAAATAAAGCAATACTGTTGAACCAAGGTCCCCAATGATAGTTCAGTTTGTTGATCCCAGAACACCTGTTGCAAATTAAATCCATAAGAATCCCTTCAGTATTCTTAATATGAAACTTTTGATGAAATAGAACCTGTCTAAATATTACTCAGAAATTGGTATGTATTGTGAAAATTTTGATTTTCACCCACAATAAAAAAAATAATAAAAAAATAAAAATAAAAATAAATGGGGAAAAAAATAACTTGGAAAAAAAAATAGAATCTGTCTCCCTGAAGATTGTTCAGTCAGATCATAAATTCTTCAAGAACTACAGAGATTTTCTGGCTTTCCCATACTTGTTCAACTAGTCTTTCTTTTATTTAGTTATTCAACCTCTAATGTCCTTACTTTTAAAGTTGGGCAGATTCTATGATGAAAAATAATGTCTGACTTGTTGAGGGACAGTTCTCTGTCCCTTTATTCTCATGACTGCCTGTGAGTTCAAGTGTGTTTCAGGAGGAAGCATGGATATAAACTACATCCATGTCACTATTAGCACACCATTTTTTATATTGTAAGTCCCTCTAAGTATTTTGTGGTGAAAGCTTTAACTCAAGACTGAATTGTTGTTATAAAGTAAGGATTTAATGTTCCTCATGAAACATAGTTCACTTTTTCTGTAAAGTTGATAATATGCAAGTAATTATGCTTACTCTCTTCCAAAATCTATGAAATGTATAGAAAATTTGGATAGCCCATGGAAATATTAAGTAGCAATATCTGACATGACAACTGAAACAGATTAAGACAAATGGTCATATTTTGAGAAAGGCTAAGAAAGAAAATAATTTGACTTTTTCTACTAACTAAGGTAATGTAAAGTATTTGTTTGATATTTATAAAGTATATAACAACAGATGACTTCAAGAGGTTACATATTGTTTTGAGAGACTAGGACCTGATTGTGGTTCAGAAAAATGTATTTGAACCTGGCGTTGAATACACATCCTATTTTAAGAAATACAATATTCAGGTTCTGGTATTATCCCCAAGGATTTCTGTCTCTACCCTTCTTCATAATTGATAAATACTGATCTCAGCTGTTTCTGTGCTATTTTACTTTATAGAGTTGTAAGGAAAACTATATTTAAATTAATATAAAATTAAAGTATAATACAATTAACATAGTGTTTCTTAGAATACATCCACTCTAAATTCCTGTCATAACAGGAATAAACATACTTAAATGAACTCTACCTTTCACCATCAAGATTCCTTAAACTGGTTAAGAGTATTTGGTGAAGTTGATTATTTTCCTCTTGGTATTCTATATTAAGCAAAAAAAAAAAAAAAGTATCTGAACTCCATGACCTCGATGCTGGGAACACAGAGGCAGAAATAAGCAGTAATTCCAGTGATGTGATATGGCAATATGGGAGCACAGAGAAGACATAATGGATCTAGTGCTGGAAATTTGAGGATGGTGTATCAGAACTTATTCTAGATGCATTGTGGAAAATTTATTGCAATGTTCTATGACAAGATATGCATGTTTTAATCCAAGAGAGAAATTTTTTTATTTGGATTGGGATGAAAAAGATAGAATGATTCATAAAATATGACTGAAATAAAATCAAAAGGGAACTACAACCAGCTAAAAATAAAAGTTGAGAAAGAAAAGGGTTCTGGATGAAATCCAGAGTTTCTGGTTTAAAAACTGAGAGTACACAGTGACATCATTTGCTAAAATGTGTGAAACAAATGGAGATATAAGTTTTCCCATTTATGTGAGCAGGGATGGGAAGCAAGGTCTGAAGAAAACAGTTCATAGTGGAGGATGCAGAGATGACATATTCAATTATCATATTATATTTGAAGCTCTTGTTGGATATACAACTAAAAATTCCTGTTATTACATGAATACATGGGACTGGAATTCAGAGGAAATCTAATGGTGTAGACAGTACTATATTATGGTCATTGGTACCAGGAAACTCAAGTACAGGAGAGAGTGTAGAGTGGGAAGATAATTTACAGAAGAATACTGAGTAGTACCAATATTTATGTTGTGCAAATTAAGGGAATTCTTGAAGAATTCTAATAGAAATGAGGAGGAAAATAAAATCCATAAAATATACACAATTTCAAAAATTAGTTTTACTATTGATAAATGCAACAAAGAATCAAGAAAGATCAGAAATATACATATAGTCTCTAGTAACTTTGACATTAAAACTGATTTTCATTACTTGGTCAAGAATATTGTCAATTTATTAGTGGATAAAGAAGCCAGATTAAGTAGTCTGGTCAGCCAATAATAGGTTAATGTGAGGAGAAAATAACTATAGAGAGCATGGAGATTAGAGGGAGTAAGGCATAATGTACTTAATATTTTAAAAAAACATTTAAATGTAATGAACTTGAAAGCATGCTAGTTAGGTGGCTTTTAACCTAAGCTAAGCTGAATGAAATAAGAGAAACATAGTTGATGCCTAGTCCATAACATACCTACATTGTAGAAACTGGTAGTACATCAAAATATTGTGTTTGTGTGTATGTGTGTGTGTATCTAACACCAGCAGGAAAAAGATTTGGTGATAAGTATAAGATGAAGTGGACAGATTGCAGTTTTGATTAAAACAAATGTAACACAATATATATTTTAAAGGGCAGTTAGTGCAGAATGGAGAACCCACATTTTGAAAGAGATGATTAGGATTCTTGCAGGCAGAATAGAAACACGGAGCTCAAATATCTTTTTGGGGAAGATCTTTGTAACTAAGTTTTATAAAGGTCACTGGAATGCATAATTAAAAGCAGGAGGGAGTATTTTGTTATCTGTTTTTTCAAGGGTGTTATGTTACATTTGATCACTGAGAAACCTCAGATCCTTTCTCCCTGATTGTTGCATGCAGATTGTATATAAAACCAAAGGTAATCATGACAAATCAAACAGGAATAACAACATTCATCTTGTTGGGACTTACAGTTGAGCCACAGCTGCAAGTCCTGGTTTCTATCTTTTTATTTCTCACCTACATGCTGAATGTAACTGGAAACCTGACCATTATCATTCTCACCTTCACAGATTCTCATCTTAAAACACCAATGTATTTTTTTATTCACAACTTCTCTTTTTAAAAATCTCCTTCACAACAGTCTATATTCCCAGATACCTGTACAGCTTATCAACTGGGGACAATACCATTACTTATAATGCCTGTGCCAATCAAATATTTTTCTTTGGAATCTTTGGGGCCACAGAGTTTTTTCTCCTGGCTGCCATGTCCTATGATCACAACGTGGCCATCTGTAAACCCCTTCATTACATGACCATCATGAACAACAGAATATGTACCATATTTGTTTTCTGCTGCTGGATCTCTGGGTACATGATCATCATTACACCCCTTGGTATGTGCCTCCAGCTGGAATTCTGTGACTCCAATGCCATTGATCATTTTGGCTGTGATTCAGCTCCTTTTTTTAAGATCTCAAGGTTTATAGAGCAGACTGTTATTATTTGTGCAGTGTTGACATTCATTATCACACTAATATGTGTGATTCCTTCCTACATATATATTATCAAGACAATTCCAAGAGTCCCTTCTGCTCAACAAAGAAAAAAAGCTTTTTCCACCTGTTCTGCTCACATGATTGTCCTATCCATTACGTATGGCAGTTGCATCTTCATCTATATCAAACCTTTAGCCAAAGAGGAAGTGGGCATCAATAAAGGAGTGTTTTTGCTCACTACATCTGTTGCCCCCTTGTTGAACCCTTTCATTTATTCCTTGAGGAATAAGCAAGTGAAACAAACTTTCAGTGACACATTCCAAAGAATTGCATTTCACACAAACAAGTAAGGTTACAGTGAATTTGATCAATGCCTGTGTAGAAAAGAATAAGAATAAGAGCTCAAAATTTCTCCTGAAAGCCCTAAACTTAATTTTATTTTTCTTTATCTATAGCCCAGTCAGGTTAGCCTTCTTCTAGGCCTTTAAAACTTGCTTTGGAAACCTACTATGTAAAAGTCATTCCTCTCCTCTCCTTTTGATAGCTAGAAAATATACTCATTAAAATGTTTTCATTTAAGGAGCTCTGGATCATTGAATGCCCTCCCCAAAAACTAATTCATCTGGTTTTCTATTAATCTAACTTTACTAGTTTACTCTTTGTACTTAGTTCCCTGAAGAGCATTAACCAGACCCTCTCAGTTCTGCTTACAGGAATAAGAAAACATCTCAAAACAAAACCAGACGGAATGGCATCAGGAGTACCCTATGTCCCAGTAAATCAGTGACTACTTCCGCAAGAAAGACCTAAATGGGAGTCATGAAGACCTCGCACCTGCACAACAATATCTAAACAAACTATGGTTAATTAGCTGCTGAAACCAAGGACAAGTTTGATGTGCTTGAGACAACACAGGACTGAGAAATTGCATGTACCGCTGGAAGATATAATGTCATCACTTGTTTGTTTGTTTGTTTGTTTTTTACTTGTTTTTCTTCTTCCCTGGCCCCTCTCCTTTACCTTTAAAAATGCTATTCCAAATCCTCGTTTTGAACTGGTTTGGGGAAGATTCTCTCAGTTCTATGCTTGTATACTTGCAATAAATCAACTCCTGAATGAAAGACATGTTTCTCCTTTGTGGTGCTGCATCAGGCAGGCCCTTCTATTGGAAATAGGCCTGTTTATGGTAACACTTTCAAATTAAACACAACCAGGATAAATTAACTCATAAAAAGAACATGATGAGAGAGGGGCACAGGAGAACAGAAGAACATCCTGCAAAATACTTGAAAGAATGTAAGGAGAAGACTGCTCATCTGCAGTGAAAATTCATGAGTAGAGCACTCCATGCCACAGAAACCAGAACCCATCTCCCACTGGCAACACAAGCTGCCCTGGCTGCTATTCCCTGGCTGGAGCTGGAAGCTCCATTTCCCAAAGAAGGAGAAGAGATGGTCAGGCACCTATTCAACTACTGATTAGTAAATTCAGCTGGCTAAAGTCCAATCCTAAGAACAGCTAAAGTTTGAATGTATCCATGTTGGAAAGAGGCAAGTTGCCTCCATTTTAACACTGACCCTGGCATGAGAGGAAGAAGGGCTGATTGAAACTCACAGTGAAGTTAGGGACCATCCTCTTTCCACCAAGGTCAGATTTCTGCTCTAGCCTGGGCTCCAGTCCCACCTCTGGCAGGAAAGAAGCTGAGAGACCTGCAACAGTGTCTCTGGGCTACTGAAGGCACTTTCAGACTGCACAGTCAGGATTGTTGGACATAGCTTTGGCTCCATCCCCGACTCCATAGGACAGAAAGTGGCCTTGTTTCCTCAGAGTCTCAAGACAGCTGCAGGCAATTTTGGCCTGCAAGGACCAGATTCTTTGACACATCTGTGACACCATTTCAACCCCCTGTAAGATAGGAGGGGGCTGGTATTTCCCTAGCCTCTCTGGGCAACTGCAGGTGCTTTGGGCCCATGCAGACCATATTGCTGGACTCATCTCTGGCTCCATCACCACCCATGTTAGCCAGGAGGAGGGATAGTGTGCCCTCAGCCTCTCTGGGAAACTGCAGTCACTTTTGGCTTACATGGAGTAGGTTGGTGGGCAAACTTATGAATACATCTCTACCCCCAATAGAATAAGAGGGGAGTAGTTTTTCCTCAGCCTCTCTAAGGATCTACAGGCACTTTTAGCCAACATGGACTAGATTGTTGGGCACTCATGTGGTTCCATCCCTGCCCTGTCAGGGCAAAAGGGACAGTGCTCCCTCATTCTCTCGGGGACAATTGCATTCTCTTTCAGCAGCATGGACCAAATTGTTAGACACCTGTGGCTCCATCTCCACCTGGATAGGACAGGAAGGATGCAATGTTTTCTCAGCCTCTCTGAGCAACTGCAGCCACTTTCAGTCCACAAGGACTCTTGAGGCTCCACCCCTGCCCCTAAAAAGGGCCAGAGCAAATTTAGCCACTTTGCACTGCTAACTGCAGTTGCTTTTGTCCTGCATGGACTAGCCTGGTGGATACATCTGAATCCATCCCCATCCCTGACAGGGCAGGAGGAGGGACAAGTACTCCTTCAGCGTCTCTGGGCAACTGCAGCCACTTTCAGCCTACATGAACTAGATAATCAGACACATCTTTGTCTCCATTCCAACTGCTGACAAAGTAAGAGGAGGGAAGGTGTTCCTTCACCCTCTCAGGACAACTGAAGTCACTTTTGGCCTGTGCAGACTAGATTGCTGGGTACACCAGAGGTTCCATTCCCACCACTGGCAGGGGAAGAGGGGGCCTGGGGCTTCATCAGTATACCTGTGCAAACCATAGTGAGTTTTATACTTGCACAGATTAGTTTGCTGCCCACACCTGCAGCTCCATCCCCACACCAGGCAAGGGAGAAAGGGGAGTGCATCCTTAGTCTCTCTGGCCGACTACAGATTGTTTTGGTCCACATTGCTTGGATTGCTGCACACAGCTGTGGCTCCATACCTACCACTGGCAAAGTAGAAAGGCGGAAGAAAATTAATCCTGGGGCAATGTGGGCAATGTGGCCAGCATCAACCTCCATTGCTTACAATACTAACCACATCCTTGGCTCCTATTTAGCAACAGGGAGGAGAGAAAGGGCAAGAAACAGATAAAAAAGAGCTGAAAAAAATTTCAGATTAGCTAAACAGAAGCCAGTGTAAAGTTCCAAATTAAGTTGAACCAAGTATCAAAGAGGGGCTGTAGAACAAAGCCAATCAAATAGAAAGCCCTAGAATAAAGAGACAAAAGAAGCTAAGAATAAATACATATAGTATATCAGATGCCAAGACACCAACAAAAAAATTACAATCCATAACAATAAACAGGAAGATATAGCACAGTCAAAGAAACAAACTAAGCCTCCAGATGACATAGGAGTTGAGACAAGTAATCATAGATGTTAAAACAAATTTCCTTAATAAGTTCAGTAAGATGTCTAAAGAGATCAAGGATATCACAAAGACACCAAGTAAGCACAAAGAAGAATTTGAAAGCATGTATAGAAAAATAGCAGATTTTATGGGAATGAAAGGCACAATAAATGAAATTAAAAATACACTTGAGGCATATAACAGCAGATTTGAAGAGGAGAAGAAAGCATCAGTAAGCTTAAAGACAGGGTCTCTGAAAGTGAACATAAAAAAGAAGAGATAAAGAAAAGAATAGAAAAAAAGTACCAGGTTTTCAGGGAAGTAAATGATGGCAAGACACATGCAAATATACTTGTCATGAGTGTACCAGAAGGAGAAGAGAAGGAAAAAAGGGCAGAGAGAATATTTGAGGAAATAATGGTAGAACATTTCCCGACCATATTGATGGATATAGATATCCATGTCCAAGAAACACAAACTACTCCCATCTGAATAAATCTAAATAGACCTACTCTGAGACATATACTAATCAGAATGTCAAATGCCAAAGATAACGAGAGAAACCTGAGAGCAGCATGAGAAAGCAATTTATCACATACAAAGGATGCACAATAAGATTAAGTGCTGAATTCTCATCAGAAACCTTGGAGGCAAGAAGGCAGTGCTATGATATATTTAAGACACTGAAAAAGAAAAACTGCCAGCCAACAATCTTATATACAGCAATATAGTCTTTAAAACTGAAAGAGTTTGTAAGAAACCAACTTTGCAGGAAATACTAAAGGGGGTGAAAATAAAAGACAGGAGACAGAGGATTGGAAGACAGTATAGAAATGAAGATTATATCAGTAAAAGCAACTAGAAATGTAAAAAGAGTGGTGAAAACAACATATAACAGATAAAACCCAAAGATCAACATGGATGAAGTAAGAACTGCCTTTATAGTAATAACATTGCATGTTAGTGGGTTAAACTCCCCAATCAAAAGACACAGACTGGTGGAATGGATGGGAAAATATAAGCCATCTATATGCTGTCTACAAGAGACACACATTATACCCAAGGATACAAATCTATTGAAAGTGAAAGGCTGGTAAAATATATTCTATGCATCAGTAACCAAAAATAAATTAAATAAATAAATTTAAAACAAAACAAAACAAAACAAAAAACCCTAAAACTTGGAGTAACTATAATTATATGAGATGGAATATAACTTAGAAGCAAAGCTGTTATTACAGACAAGGAAGTTCATTATATACAAATAAAAGGGGCAACTCACCGAGAGGCAAGAACAATCATAAATGCATATGCACCTAAACATGATGCCCCAAATTACATGAGGCAAATTCTGGCAAAACTGCAGGGAGAAATAGATATCTCTACAACAATAGTTGGAAAATTCAATATGCCACTCACATCATTGCATAGATCATCTGGAGAGAGGATCAATAAAGAAACCGAGTGCTTGAATAATATGATAAATGAACTAAACTTAATAGACATATACAGAACAATGCATCCCAAAACAGCAGGATATACATTCTTCTCAAGTGATCATGGATCTTTCTCCAGGATAGACCATATATTGGGTCACAAAACAGATCTCAATAAATTTAACAAGATCAAAATTATACAAAATGCTTTGTCTGATCATAATTGAATAAAGCAGGAACTCAACAATAGGCAGAAAAAGGGAAAATTCATGAAAACAACACACTATTAAGTAATCTGTGGGTTAAAGAAGATATTGCAAGAAAAATCAATAAATATCTTAAGATAAATGAAAACAGGAACACAACATATCAGATTCTATGGAATGCAGCAAAAGCAGGAGTGAGAGGTAAATTTACAGTCCTCAGTGCTTACATTAAAAAAGAAGAAAGAGCTAAAATAAATGGCCTAAATACACAGCTGGTGGAACTATTAAAAGAACAGCAAACTATGCCTAAGGAAAGCAGAAGGAATGAAATAACAAAGATCAATGTAGAAATAAATGAAATTGAGAACAAAAAAGCAATAGAGAGAATTAACAAAACCAAAGTGCTGGAGAGGAGGTGCAGAAATAAGAGCACTCCTTCACTGTTGGTGGGAATGTAGAATGGTGCAGCCATTGTAGATAAGTTTGGCAGGTCCTCAGGAAGTTAAATAAAGAACTGCCCCATTATCCAGCAATCCCTCTACTAAGAGTAAATACAGAAGAACTGAACACTATGACATGAACTGACATTTGCAAACCGATGCTCATTGCCAAAATATGGAAATAATCCAAGTTGCCATCAACCAATTAATTGATAAGCAAAATGTGGTATATACATACGATGGACTACTATGCTGCTTTAAGAAGAACTGAAATTTGTACACATATGATAACATGGATGAACCTTGAGAACACTATGTTACTTGAAGTATGCCAGACACAAAAGGACAAATATTTTATGGTCTCACTAATATGAATTAAATACAAAGAATAAGCACATGGAGTTAAAATCTAGACTATAGGTTACTAGGATATAGGATGAGGAAGGAGAAGGGGTATTGATGCTTAAACCTATCTGGAATTTTCAATTAGTTTGACTGTAACTGTGTGGAAATGGATACAGTTGGTGTTAACACATTTTACAGCTGGTTTATAAATGGGATTGTGGCTGAGAGAGGTAGTCTAAGGATATAAATGTCAATTGAAAAAAAATTAGAGAATAATCTAGGGACTGAATAACATAGTGAAACAAAGTGGATGAGGACTGAGATTAATAATACAAATACAAGAATATTCTTCTATGAACTAGAACAAATGTACATCACTATTAACAAGGTGGTAATAATATAGTGATGCATAGGAAAACATATTTAATGTAACTTATAGACTATAGTTAACAGCAATATTGTAATATTCTTGCATCAATGTCAAAGAAGGTACTATATCAATATTAAGGGTCAATAATAGGAGGGTATGGGATTTTTTTTTGGATTAAGGAAAGTGTTCAAAGGCTTACGGAGGCGATGACCATAATTCTGTGAAGAAAGTGAGAGTTACTGAATGTACACTTTAGATAGAATATACATGGCATATGACTGTATAACCCAGTGAATCATTTGGTGAAAGACTGTGGTTAGTACGAATATGAGAGTGTTCTCTCATGAGCTGTAACAGATGGACAATACTAATACATGGTGTTAATAAATAGGGAATGTATGAAAAAGTATAGCAGGTGTATGCTATTGACAGTATTTAGTGGTAATAGTCTGATCCTCTTCTTTCATAATATGTAACAAATGTTCCACAGCAATGTAAGGTGTTGGCAGAGGGGTGATATATGGGAATTCTGCACATTATTCATGATTGTTTTGTAAACTCACAACTTCTCTAATATAATTATATTAAAAAGAACATGAGAATACCTTTCCAGAAAGCAAAAGTCTTCCCTCCCCTATCACTCACTTACTTTCAAGATCTAAAGAGAAATTAAGTAGCAATTAAATTAAGTAGAAATTAAGATAAATTAAGTTAATTTAAGTTAAATTAAGTTAAATTAAGTAGAAATTAATTAAGTGACATTCAGGAAATTGTTAGAGTTATATAATGTAAAGACTCTTCTTTACATCTTTCAAAATTGTTAAAAAACCATATATGTATACATATTTACATATATATAAACATGAGAAATCTGCACCTTGAATTTCAGGAAGTAACAAGATGAACTTTAATATAAACTAAAACAAAATAAACAATAGAATATTTAGAACTTTAAGATTTAGTGTAACCAAAATGGAAAACAAAGATATATAAACATAATTTGATATAAAGTTTCTATAAACAAAGTTATGGAAACACATTTATAATTGATAAATGGAGAAATTCTAATAAGTCCTGAATTGAATAAATAAATAATGACTGAATAATATCTCACTTGGGAAAAATATAAGTTCTATAATATTGGCAAAAGATAATATGTTGGCAAATTTATTCCTAGACACAGTAGAAGAATTTAGATTATAGCTGCTTGTCATAATCACAAAAATAGAAATAGAGTAGGAAAACAACATTTAGTGGGTTGAGCACATGATAAATCTTTAATATGCCAGGAGATGTAGTATACACTAAATAATCATTTATGTAACCTCTTCTCCCCCATATTATCTTACCTACAACAACTTAAGTCATTTTATATTTTTGCTACCACCATTTTAGAAATAAAAATATCATATTTATGGGACTTAGGTAATCTGTGTAACATCACACAGCTTCTAAGTGACTGAACTATATGAGTTAAATGCGCTTTTGTCTTATTTCACATATTGCATTACTAATTCTTATGCTTTACTTTTTCCAAGAAAATCAAATAAAACCTGAATTAGAGACAAAGAAGCAATGGAATTAGTTGAAATATACTAAAAAGAGAAGAAAATTAAAGAAAATATGTATTCTGATTATGAGTGAGATCTCAATCAGGGATCAGAATCACTGTCAGTTCTGGTATAGGGATTTAACACAGGCATTAAGATTTGCATAATGATGGGAGGAGTTGAGGAAGTGCAGGTCTGAAAGAGAGAGTTTGAAGATCAAAGGAATCACTACATAAGTGACATGAATAGCCAAGCCTGTCCAGTGTGAAGTAGGGACACAAAAGGGAGCAAAGTCTAGGGAATGACTAGGATTCACAGCTTAGCATCTGGAAATGGGCCACTATAAATATCCAGAAGAAGAGCTGGATACAAAGGATAGAAAAATAAAGTGAACAAGTTAGAACCTGCAGTCATGTCCATGAACCTCTGAAATCACAACCAACTACCATGACATTCCTACAGAAATGATCACAACTTAGCCACCATCACCCAAATCTTTCATGAGTGCATTAACCTTGGATCAGTTTGACAATAGAATAAGGCAGCACAGTGCATGCCTTGTCAACTTAATATCCAAATATAACACTTTAAACTATAATTAACTTCCAAATAAAGACAAAGGAGAATTATATTTCCATGTAGCATGATGCAACTGTCTCTTGTGGAACAAAAGCACTTTAACATTCTCCATAGAAGAAGACACACCAAGTGAGTCTGAGATGAATCTTGTATATGCATTTCCGGACTAATGACAAGATCTGCTGTACATGTCAAAATTTATAATTTATTGGTCAGGCAATACCCAGGCAATCAAAGAAAATTCATGTTTCATGGTAATTTGATAGCACATGGATAATATTTTACACTATAATCTGGTCCATTTGTAATCTAGAAACCATTTCCCAAAGGATAATAATTATCTGTAGAATATGGCATATCTTTTCTTCTTTAAGTGATAAGATATGTAAAGAAACTGAAGAATTCTATGAATATGTGCCCATTAACATAGTATTTTCACCATAAAATTATTTCTTTATTGGAAAAAATGTATAAATACCATGAGGGTGATAAGCCATTTCAAAATTCACAAATGATGGTGCAAGCAGAAATCTTGTGATCACCAAAGGTAAGTTGGTAAGTGGAATATGAGTTTATTCTCAACAGGAAAAATTACTACCTGATATATATTGCAATGGATTTAAGTTAATTAACTTGTCACCTTGATGCTGGATAGTTTCCTAGAGAAAGGTAACATATGAACTCTCATATTTAGTCATGGCTGATGACAATGTGTCCACACAAAATTGGAAGGAGCCATATCCACCTTGAGGAATGGGTTACATTCTGTGGATTCCATGCATATTGTTCACCTCTGTGACATTGCATTTTGTACAAAGGCCCACTGAGCCAGGTGAGGTGGCTCAGGAAAGAGGTTACTGACATCCACAAATGGGCAATGTCTACTTGATCATTAAGAACTTGCTCTGCAGTGGATGATCTTTGGAGTCTTTTCACATGGGTCACAATTACCTTCATGACCTGTGTCAATTCTGAGAATCCACCACAAACTTTTTTCCACATCTCTGTGTCACCAGTCTTTCCAATGTGTTCTTTTCGTATCAATGAACACCTAGCCAATTCATTAGCAATTGCCTACAATACAATATAAATTAACATCTCAGGCTATGCTTCTGCCAACACAAAGTGGACAACCAGATGTACTGCTAAAGTTCTTTCTATTCAGAGCCATCTTGGGAATAGCATATTATATGTTCCATCTGTAAGTCAAGTCCTTTTTATCCCAGTTTTGGTAACTGGATATAGGAAATTCCCTAGAAAATCATGTGTATGGGTGGAAATGAGGGGACAAAATTATAAGTACCAGAACTATAAGAGTCTAATCATTTGCTTATGCAATGCAGTTGTGCATGCTCAATCTTGTGTTCATATATACTATTTCCACATGAAGATGTAATGCTGCCTATCCAAGTCCAAAATTCTGAAATAATGTAATATATTACATGTAGTCCCCAATGGGAAATTCGAGTCACAGTCACTTGGCATTATGAAGTCTGGTATTTACTGTCTTCCAGTGGCTGATTCTCAAATGGAGAATAGTTGTGAGCAAACGAAGGCATGCCTATGCTCCCAAATATTAAGAGTCTTCATTCTGATCCACCTTTTGAAATTTTGTATACATTTTTTTTTTAACAAAATCCCTATGTATCAGAGACGATTCAAATGCTATTGGATCAATTGTAGAGACAAACTTCAAAAAAACCCCTCTTGTTCTTGGTCTCCTCAAGACTGTGAAACTTATCAGTTTTTCAGGAAATATGCCAGAACAGCATACCCAAACAAGGTAAATAGCATCTTCAAACAATCTAACAGAGATCCAACAATCATGTCTATTTATTTGTTGAGGAAATTTCAATGTGAAAACAAGTTTCTTTCACCACTTCAAAGGTGATATTTTGAAATGCCCCAGACAAATGGGTCCATAGAAACATCACAGTTTATCTTCCACACTCTTGAATATTTCAAATCTTTGGTGGTGGCTTCAATCACTGTCATTTCTTTAGAGATGTAGTATTGCTTGGGTAAATTTTTTTGGCAATGGGGAAGAGGAGCATTTCCAGGAATTTCCATTTACCCTTCCTACCACAAAAGCACTATTGCACAGGTGAAGTAACTAATGTGGGAATTTCCTCAAGTTTTACTTATTATTTCAAACTACATATGTATTCAAAAAGCAGGGAAATAATCCCAGTATGGATCCTCAGAAACATTGTACCTTCTCTGAGAAGCACAAAAAAATTCTCTTGTTTTTCTTCTCAGCACTACATATCTCTTCTCTAACTGGTATTTTGCTTTTCAGAGATTAGTGTCAACTCATAACTCAATACTCCTTTAAGGCTCAATATTTTGCTTTTCTCATGCACATGTGCAAAGTGCTATAGTCCCCTATGGGAAAGGCTAAGAGGATTATTTAAAATATATTTCTGTAATTACATTATGTGGTCATTCTTCAACAGACCTTAGCTTCCTCCTTACTGGAGAGTGTCTGGATCCATTACCTGATTTATGTTTGAGAACTACTGAGCATCTGTGTATTCCCAATAGGGCCACTTGAGTAAATTTTTTTCATTTTATTGCATATGATCATACATCAAAATACATAAACAATAAGTGTATAGTAAAAGTTGTGAATTTGCAAAACAAACATGCATAACATATAGGGCTTCCATACATCACCCCTCCACCAACACCTTGCATTTTTGTGAAACATTTGTTACAAACTGTGAAGGAGCTTTGTAAGAATATTGCTACGAAATATAGTCCTTATTTTATGTTTGGTGTATTTTCCACCACCCACCCAATTTTTAACATCCTGTATTAATATTATATATTTGGTATAGTTCATGAGAGAATGTTCTCATATTTGTTTGGTTAACCACAGCCCATCATCCACCACAGGATTCACTATGTTGAATCTGCCTTGAACAATCCACTCAAAATGTAAACTCAGTGGCTCTCATATTCATCACAGAATTGTGCTGTCATCACATCTCAATTTTAGAATATTTTCATTACTCCAAAAGGAAAAACCCCATATCTCCTGATATCCCTTTATTTTAATTAATATAGTATCTTCTTTGTCATTACTGCTAAAAAATTATATTACTGTTAACGATCATCCATAAGATACATTAGTTGTAATTTTCACATGTTCACATATTCTTAACACTTTGTAATAGAACATTCTTATATTTACACTATTAACCATAATCTTCATCCACCACCAAAATCACTATGTTATATAGTCCCTGGGTTATCCTTTAACTTCCTTTCAACTGACATTTACATCCCTAGACTACCCCTTTCTGCCACAATCACATTTATAAATTAGCAGTGTTAAATATACTCACTATAATGTGTTACCATTAACTCTATTCATTTCAGCACTTAGGTTTATTGTAAAACATTTCATTTTTTTGAGACCAAATGATCATTTAGTTCCTGCAACAGATCTCTATGTGTTAATACATTTTGAGTGCTGATATATCATTTTGTTTTATTGCAATATTTATGCTTACCTTTTCTCTTAGAATTAAGTGACACAACTTAGTCACTGCACATCAGAGAAAGCATTACTCCTAATAAAATCAGGAAGTCCAATTAAATAGTAACATCTTCCACAGTCATAACTGTAGTAGTGAATACAGCTATTACAGGGTTTTTAAAGAATACTGGTATTCCTCCTAACATAAAATATTTCTTAAGCCTTGGTTTATGAAGGGTTCTATGAGCTTTCCTTGGAGATTGTAGCAGTTTGTCTATGAATTCCAAAAAGAGATATTGGATTATGGTTATAAACTGGTCCGTTCCTCAGGGCATATTAGATTGTATTAACTTCAGAGGTTTCACTTTTCCTTGATTAAATTATGATTAGGGCTATATTGGGCCACGTTAGTAGGCCGTTGAGTCCTCTCCCCATTGGTGGGCAGGGACTTACAGAGAAAACTGCTTGGCAGAGGAGAGTATTTGAATTTTGGATGATGGAGTCTGGGGACGTAAACACACAGGAGAAGACACAGAGGAATTAGAGACAGCTCCATAGACACAGAAGAGGCCCCAGGAAGAAAGAGAACCTGATAATCCACAGCTGACCTTGTGGAAAACAGAGAAGCTGAGCCTGGGGAAGAAGGAGCCCCAGGAGATAGACAAGACTTATCCCAGCCTACAACTGATATTGGAAGAAGCTGGGGCCATGGAGCTTTAAGAGGAGAAGCAGGACTGAACCCTTGCAGACATCGGCAGCCATCTTGCTCCAAAACATGACAACAGACTTTGGTGAGGGAAGTAACTTATGCTTTATGGCATGGTAACTATAAGCTTCTACCTCAAATAAATACCCTTTATAAAACCCAACAGATTTCTCATATTTTGCATCAGCACCCCTTTGGCTGACTAATACACAGAGTATTGTAAGGATAGGGCTGAGCAGATTGCACATAACAGCTCCTGCTCCCATGTCCATTTCCCTAAATCTTCCGATTCCTTGTCTTATATTATGACAGATATATTCTGTCACATAAACATATTGACTATAGTTAGACTTCAATTAAGAAGCAAATTCAGAGTCACTCACAACTGATTGGACCAGAAAATGAAATATTGAAACCTAGCTGAATGCATGCATATTGTAAATTAGTCCTTATCCAGTGTTTTCTATGTTCCTCTATGTTCCACGCATGTGCCTCATGTTCTTAACATCATACTTAGCATGATATTATGATTATACTCGTGTATAGAAAAGAAGTGGCTATTCTCACCCTGGATCAACTAGTATGCAATTCCTTAAATTTATCATCATGGAGACAATGAAGATTGGGGAGTGCCAAGCTTGAGAAAAATAGACTTGACTTCATGAAGCAAATATCCTAGTTGAACTCATTTAAAACTTCTATTCTTAGGCCAAAAAAACCAATTTCTTTATAGAAGAGAGGAAAAGCTGTTTCCATCAGTATTAGAGACTCAGGGAATAATAAGTGATCAAGGTTTTCAGCTTCATTTGTGTCCACACAAATGTCCCATCCTACATCACAGGGTCTACCTTTTAAATTCAGGGTCCTAACCTTACTGTAAGACACTTGAAAAAATTATACACTTAACTGGGATTCCAACCCTGCAATCAACAGATTAGTTTTGGGGACTGATGTTCAACTGTGTCTTCCTTAATGCTATACGAGATGAGAACATTTTTTTAATTTTTAAATTTATTTTTAAAGAAGCTTTAGATAATGTAAATGTTACATCAAAAGTCTAAGGGATTTCCATATACACCACCCGTCCCTCTCCCCTCCCACATGTTTCCCCATTAGCAACATCTTTCTTAGAGTGGTACATTTGTTACAATTGATGGACACATATTGAAGCATTGCTACTAATCATTATCTAGAGTTTACATTATGGTTTACAGTTTCCATGGCACAATTTTATAGGTTTTGACTAAATGTATAGTGCACTGTATCTGTCATTGCAATGTCATTCAGAAAAATTCCAATGTCCCCAAAATGCCCCATGTTACACATATTGTTCCTGCTCCCTCCCCTCAGAACCTCTATTGACTACTGCCTTTTTATCATTGTTACAATTTATTCCATTACTAGAATAATAATAAATTTATTTTAATCCATAGTTGCTTTCCCCCCTTATGTTTGTTGATTCCTTGATTTTGTGGACTTTGGGATGGTTATGCTCATTCTGCTTCCAATTAAGATGGGTCTTAGATCCCATGGGACAGATGGATGAAACTGCCTTGCTTGCAGTTGTAGATATACTCTGTTTTTTGTGGATGGGCATTGTCCATCATCATCCTTTTGTTAGTTTTCCTAGGTGAGTCCAATGAACTGGATAGTAGGTGTTGGCTGCAACTCTGCTGAGATTCAGGATGCAACTGGCATATGAACAGCAGGAGTTTTAAGTTGCTCAGATATGTATTTAATGGGTATAGCTTTAATTATAGGTTCAAATAAAAGGGACTGAAGAACCTTGCATAGGAAAATTATAAATGAGTCCAATGGGGGAAAGTTTATCATATACTCCAAGGTAAGGCCCACTGAGAGGGTGCCAAATTCCTTTGGTTATCTGCCCTGCCTATAGTGCCCAGATGTCTCTAGGGCCATCAGGAGCACTCCTGCTTGTGACACTCTATACTGTGGCAGTCAGTGAGATACTCCTATATACATAAGCATGACCTCTGGAAAGACCTCGAGACTCAGTTTGAAACCTCTTAGCCATAAAAACTCATTTATATTTAATTTCCCCCTTTTGGTCAAAGGCTTTTTCCAGATGCCTCACTAATTGGTGGTTGGTAATAATCTCTCAGTGCCAGGGAGACATCCCGGAAATCATGTCCCACACGGGGGGGGGGGGGGG
>JAQZBX010013573.1:0-39667 GCA_029593785.1 Cabassous unicinctus
TCCACATTCCTGCTCCAATATGGACCAGTTGCTTTCTAGGCCTACCATTTTCTCTCTCCCCCTTTCATTTTCTCTTGAGAATTATTTACTCATTTTTGGTGGACCTACTTTGTCAGAATTTAATATATTATTTAGTCTCTTAATGTAATAGGTTTGGCAAACTATTGATTTTGTGTGAATTTCCAACCACATGGGTGGTGATAAAATGCTGACTCTTGATGTTCCCTGCAAGGTGGAGGGGGTGGCATTACTTTTTGGGTCCTTTTGACAGTTGGGGAGTGTGTACAGTGTTTAGAAGCTCATCATCACATGCCGTATTTTGGAACATTGATAAACCCCCTTCTTAAGCTGTTAGATGTCTAAGAATTCCCACTTCTGCCTCCCTGAAAAGAAGATCTTTCAGGGCAGGGTTTTTCCAATTCATCTGACCTTGTCTCATAGGAATAGATGCATTTTATATCTCAAGCCAACACATACATACAAACAAAACTATACATGCAGACACATATTTCTGTGTGTATATGTACACACAGATATGTCTTTCTCTCTATATATATACAACTATATGTATATACCTATCTAAATGTATATAACTGAAACAAAAGTTTCAAGAAGAAATATGTGTGATATGTCCTGGCATTTTCTATTCTTTCGCTATTGCCTTTAAAAATTCTGGTTACAAACTACTAAAGTGAGTTTAAAGACACTTACAATGTGGTCCCACCTAAATCTTCATGAGGATCACTAGTAAGGCACTGTGTCTTGACTGCCAAGGCCACTTTGGCTTCTGTGAGTGCCTGGCTCCAAACACCTGGTTCAGAGGATCCTCATTCAAGAAATGCACCAGATTCATTTTTGGTAGGATGGAGAGAGGATGGGCCCTTATTTGTAGACTGGGGAGCAGGAGGAGATAAATATCCAGTCCAAGAATAAATAAATAGGATTTGGACAACTCATCACATACTCAAAAAAGGGTCTTACTGCTCCAAAGGTAGTCTTGAACGGGAAGACGCCTCCCTTCTCATATCCCCTTCCCAATAACCTCTGTTTTAAGACAATTGCCCCAAGTAAGGCCGAGTTTTTTGTGCCCAGTTCTCAGATAAAGCAGAAATGATTGGAGAAGCATCCTGGCTAGCTCCTAAATTCTAACTTCCAAGGCTTCCTAACTGAATTCTAGATTGAGGTACCCTTTAACACCCAGGTCTTTGTATCCCTACTGGGGAGATATATTTTTGTAATCACTGAATGAATCACAGGGCAGCTTCAGGGGTACACAATGAAGAGAATCTGGACTCTGGATTCTCTGCCTCACTCCCAAACATATGGTTTGCTGCAAAGTGGTGTTTATTTAAAAATTAAAATACTGAAACTGTGCCTGCTTCAGAACCATCAGATCACATAGTCTAGGTTTTTTCTTCCTTTCTCGTGACACTTTAGATTATTTCAATCCATACCCTAGTTCTAGAGTCATGTTGGCAAGGAGATTTTTCTAAAGGTTTTTTTTCCCATTGCATAGAGCCAAAGGTTTTGTCCTCTGACCTTTTGATTCCCGTTCTGCATGTGATCAATGTCAGGTCACCTCAAGTAAAACAAAAAGGAGGTTAAGTGGAAAAACCAAAAGCAAAAAGCCAAACGAGCACAAAGCCCCAACCCTGCCAAGCCAAGTTTTAAAATCTCACCATTTGGAAATAGTACGTTCACTTGGATTAGAGAATATTTCTTGTTTACTTCGCGTTCCCCACCACACCCCCGCCTGCCCCCATTTGTTTGGTGCCTGATTTGTTTCTAGTAGCAGAAGGGAGGTCAGAGCCAGCCAGGAAAATGAATGGAATCAGCCTCCTGCCAGGCCGCCTGGAGCTGGGGTGTTACGGATCAGCATAAAGCCAGCTCCCTTTCCCAGGCCTGGCCCGATGTAACTCACTGGAGTGGCAAATTACATCAGACCTACAGCTGTAACCCGACATTATGATTAATTTGATCAGTAATTTCTCCTGTTTTTCATTTTAATCGGTGTGACTATTCTGCTGTGGCAGGTCTTTCAGATCTAATTAAGATAAATTTCAGAGTAAAAGACTTGGCAGAATTTTCGAGTCAAATCCAGGCATCAAGTGTGAAGACCTGCAGCCCAGTCAATCACCTTGGGAGGGGGCAGAGGCGCTCTCATTCAGCAATAAGCCATTCACACTTAAGCAAATTCATAATCTCCAGCACTGCTTAGTCATTCTCTCAAAACATCCCAGGTGGAAAAGGAAAGAAAGAAAAGTCTCAGACAATGTCATTTTTCCCCAATGCTCACACTCTGCTGATTTGCCCAAACTACATGGATAACCCTATAAGTGAACACTTTAAGAATCCCTGATTTGGTGTTTCTAAAACAGATTTTAAATGAACACATGCATATGTGTATATAAAATAAATACACACACATACATACACACAAATATTGAATGCACATATATATATAAGTGTGAAATTTTAACGCCTATACATATACACATATTCTAACCCTTTTAACCCTTTAATGTAAGTACAGAGCCATGCACATATTTGACTGGGTTGGCGGGGCTTAAGTGTTTGTTTTCTGAAATTGTTTTCTTTTGCATTAACTCATGCATTTATTTATGCATCCTAAGGCAGGACCTGCCTGTTCAATCTGGTGTAGACAGACATTGAGCAAGTGTCAAGGATTTGCTTGGGTTGCTGGGTTCACATGTCCCCTCATAACACATACAAAATGATAGGCCAAGAACTTAAAAGGGGCAGGTGTTTTTGAGGACATCCATGGAATTTTAGTAAGAAAGCACTGCTTTTATGGTGATAGCTCTGCTCCCAATGATCATAAAGCAAATTCCCTATTCTAACAGTAATGGCGATTTTGGAAGAAAAAACGTCTGGAGTAAAGATGTTTAATTTGAATGTCATTTTGTAGAATGGAAGGGCTCCTTATTGAGAGGGGACAGATTAGAGCCTTCCAAAGACTACCACTAAAGGACCTGATGTCAGGTAAGAACACATACTGACTGTATACGACCTAAACAATTTGAGGAAGATTTTGCTACTATTTTGCATTTTGTATCTTGGCTTTTGCTCCTGAAAGAGCATGTTGATGCGATGGCGTAAGAGGAGACTCCTCACTCCCTAGTGAGGCAGATCATCTCCACTGTGCTTTCTTTGATAGGTTAACAGTGATGGAAACCTAGAGTAAGGTAGGTATGAGGTTCACAGATAGCAGGACTGTCCTAGGCTTAAAAATTAGAAAGAGATCTTTGACTTCTCACACGTATCTCTCAGCTCTTTTAGCTCCAGTTGAGCTGGTGGTCATAGACCACTTTAATCTCATTGTACTTGGAAATGCTATAAGTGAAAAACAGAATATTTCCTAAAGAAAGAGAAGAATGTGTGGCCATTTCCATTCTGCCTCCCCAACCTCGAGTTACTGATTCTTGAGCTGTGCCAAGATCAAGATTTAGATAGGGAGCTGTAAGAAAGACTGAAGCTACTAGGAAGGCCAGGCAGATGGGAAAGTGTGAGACTTTTCTCCAAACAGTGCTATCTCCCTCCACCCTCATCTGCAAGTTAAAGAAATCCTTATGTGACTCAAAACCTATTGCCTTAAAAAGATGGAAATCCCACAATGAAAGGAGGCAGATTAACACAGCAGACAAGGGTTTGATGTCAGATAGACTTCAGTTTGAGTCTTGCCTATTCCAGGTGCTTACACTTAATTTCCTCATCTGTGCAACGGACCTAGTGATACTTTGTAGGTTTGTGGACCGGAGCTTTACTGCTCAAGAAGTGGACCCAGGACCAGATGTACCAGCATGACCTGGGAACTGGCTGGCATGGAGAATCTGGGCTGGCTTTAGACCCCAGTCCTACTGAATCAGAATCTGCATTTTTATCAATGGCCCAGGAGTTTTCCTGGTATAGGGCTTCTTAGCTCTCTTAGATAGATGAGACTGCATCTATCTGGGCAACTAACAAGCTCTCAATCAGTAGCAGTTCTTTGTTTTGAGAGGATGTTAAAGATATAAAAAGATGATTTATTACCCCTATTAGATTTTGAATGTCAGATATGAATCACCATGTTTCTGCAAATATCAGCTAATAACCCAGCTTCGGAGTTTGGGAGAGGTTTGAATGGATAACAAAGTACAGATACGGTTGTTTTCACTCTCTGATGGGCTCTGAATCTGGGAAGGGATAATGCACAAATAACACAGGCTCATTCCTTTTAGAAATTAAGACCTACTCTTATTATCATAAAAGTAAAGTCCTTGCCAACTCATGCAACAAACACTTTAGATAACAACTATTTTGTGCGAACAAAGGGTAGGAATTTGTTCTTTTAGAGATGAATTAATGGGAGCCTATTTACAAGACCATAGGCAGTCCTTAACCCTGGCTGCAACTTGGAGTCACCTGGGGGCTTTAAAAAATGCTGATGCTCACCCTATACCTCCACAAGAATTCAATTAGAATCTCTGGGGTGGGAGCCAAGCCCTGTGTTATAAAAGAAAAAACAACAACAAAAACTCCAAGTGATTCCGATATGCAGCCAAAGTTGAGAATCACTGCCACAGAATTTGTACATTTTCTTTTGAAAAGGAAAACAAAGGGATTGAAGAGGGGCATGGGAGTAGCTACAGCTGCCTGGAGATGCCGTGGCAGGTGAGACAAGAGGACTGGCCTCAGACAGCAGTGTCCATCAGGCAGGGCAGTGGGATAAGGGCCCCCAGTGGCCCAGAAAATATCGGATTGTGTGCAGTTCTTCCTGACTGGTATAACGATACCTACTTTATCACTTACAGAGGGTCACTGACTATGAAAATGGTGTGTGGGTTGTGCCTTGAAGATGCTTACAATGTATTCAGTGTGACAGGTACACATGCAGGGAGCTTGGAAAATACCCCACCTTTGCTTTCTGCCTTTAATAGCTTTCTGCTTTGTCCAGATGGGTTCCCAATGACCATTTGGTTTTAGCTCCAAATTGGTCAGATTCCTCCCGTGGGGTGCAGAGTGCTGGAGGTGATAACTACTTCAAGGCATATTAATTTTTAGAACCTTGGGCAAGGTGATTTTCCCTCTGATTTAAAAAGCAGAAGGTTCCAAGCCAACTGGACTTGAGAGAACATTCTTTGGGGGCACCCTTGGGAAGCTGGGGGCACCCTTCTCCTCTCTGAACCCTTAAATGTTGCTTTGTTCTCTTTAAATGCCACATTCCCAACTTCCCCATGGAAAGAGAGGCCCGTCTCTGGGAAGATGCAGAGCACAGCTGAGAAAAAGAAGGGGATCCCTAAATTTACCCTTTTTTGAAAAATGACAGTTAAATAGCTTTTGGTATAGAAAACTAAGTGGCAATGCCAGGCTGATCCCTGTCCAACTAAGGTTCTGACAAAATGTGTCATTCTGGAAAGGTTGCATTGATCGGAGCCCAACTGGGCCTTCAGACACAGAGCCCTCCTTCAGAGAATGGAGCTGTCTGCATACAAATGTGAGAGCTCCTTGCAGTGGGGCATTCAGCTTTGGCCTCACAGCCATCTCCACAGAGGGCAAGGACACAGAATTGCCCTTTCCAGTCAACCGCCACTCCAAGGGGCCCCTGAACCTTTGCCACGTGGATTCTTCTTATGTGTGAAAGAAGAGCCTCTGGAACTGGTATTCTCAACATGAGGCCCTTCTCTGCTTATCTCTGCCCTTGCAGGGACCCCAGTAACTGCTTTTTAAGCCAGAATGACCAATTTAGTTCTTAACAGTGGAGGCTGAAGGAGAAGGAAAACATCAGTGACTCTGAGGGTTCTTTTTTTTTTTTTCCACAGGAAATGGAAAGAGAGCCAGGGTGGAAGCATTCTAAGCTGGCACCCCACAGGTTTGGGGTTTTGACATCTGGTTCTCTCAAGGACTGAGTGATAGCTCACCATACAGATTTCAGACTGACTTGGACTGTTGTTTGGAATTCAAACGCTCCCTTAATACACAGAGGTGGAGAATGAGGTTGCCAGGGTATTGGGGAATCTCCTGACCACTGGAAAATTTCTCAGTCAAAAGATAAGGAGAGTGTAGTTGAGGAAAGGAGAGGGCATGCTCTCTCCCAGTCCTGCCAATGTCATGGGTTTTCCGGGGGTGAAGTAGCCCCGTAGCACCTTGACTGTTACTTCTCCACACCGTGGCCCATAGAAGACTGACTCCAGGTATTCCTGGAGAAATAATGGGCAGTGGAGAAGAGGGAGGGCCATCTGGAGAGGAAGGTCTCTGTGATGGTTAGGCTCATGTGTCAGCTTGGCCAGGTCATGGTGCCTCATTGTTTGGTCAAGCAAGCACTGGCCTAATTGTACAGTGAGGGCATTTTGTGGACTTAAATCATTAGTAAATTGATTGCATCTATGACTGAGTATATCTACAATCAACTGAGGATATCGCCTTCAGCAAGGAGAGACATATCATCCAATCAGGTGAAGGCCTTAAAAGGAGAAGTGATGATTTCAGCAGTCAAAAGAGAGAATTCCCAATTCTACTTCCGCCAGCCAACTTCTCCTGCGGAATTCATCAAAAACCTTCAGCAGAGTTCCCAGCCTGCAGCCTCCCCTATGGAATTTGGACTTGTGCAGTCCCATAGTCATGTGATACAATTTTATAAAATCTCATAACATTTACAGGTATCTCCTGTCGGTTCTGTTTCCCTGATTAATACATTCTCTAAGACCTTGGCTAGCATGAGGGGCAACCCAGCAGACCTTCCCTTATTTTTTTTACCAAGTGATCTTGCTCATTGCCAACTGTAAGGAGCATCCCTGGTTTTGGCTTTTCCTGCTTTGGCTTTGATTTTGAGTTTCTCCTTCCCTCTGCCCCATCTTTCTATACTTTCCTTTCTCAACTTTTTGGTCTGTTGGATTTGGTCAGTAGGTTATTGAGTGATGTTCTAGGTAAGAAATTGGAAGGTTCTTTTAGTTGTGTTGATCCTGCAACTATCAGAGAAGGAAGCCTTAGAACAGTGGTTCCCAAATATTTTCCATGGGATATTAATTAATGTTACCTGAAAAAAAGAGTCCAGTGGTTACATAAGTTGGGGAATTTCTTAGATAATGAAATTTGACTTGACATCTCTACTCTAGGATGTCTTTTAGCTTTCAATATTCTAATACTCATTGGGGAATATCTAGGAGTGGCATATGGTATGAAGCATTTATTTTAAAAGTTTATTTATTTGTTTATTTATTTATATCATGGAACCTCTTTTTGGTAAAAATTTCTTTGCACTGGTGTTCTGTGGAAGACACTTTGGGAAATGCTGCCTTAGAAAATGCTAGCTGCCAAATAAGGAAATAAGAATGTACATATTTCACCAACAACCAAAATGAACATTTCAGAGGCAGTGAAATATAAATGGTGATTTTTCAAGTCAGACAGGCCAGGTCTGGAATCCGAATTTGATCATTATTAGTGATGTTGAGGAAATTGCTTCAACTTTCTGAGTCAGTCAGTTTCTTTGGCTCTGAATCAACATAATTTTTGCCACCATGGGTGTTGTGAGGTGAAAATGAGAGATTGAAGTACTTAGAGATTATAAATATGTAGTGATCGTTTGATAAATGATAGTGATTATTATGATTAGAACTAAGATCCTATGAGGCCACTGCATGAAATAAAGTATATAAAAAACACACACTGTAAATTTCAAAACACATTGTGGATATTAGCCAGTATTATAGTTCCTTACGTATTTCTTGATTATTATATATGTGATATGGGTTATGATATTGTACCTATACAATTCTTTCTTTCTAAACAATTCAAACCATGTTATTTGCTATTATTTGTTATTTGTTATTATTTGTTATTTGTTATTGTTATTTCATAAATAGAATGTGGAGCTGGAAAGGACTTAGAACATCAACTATAAACTCTTCACGGAATAAGGGACACAACTGAGTCCCAGAGAGATTAGGCCAGTTGCAGACCTGGGCTCACCAAGTGTCTTCCTCTTTACTCATACACTAAACACCACAATTTTGGGAATTAAGAAGGAGAAATATTTTGGGTTTTAAATCGATGGAGAAACCAAGGTTCTGAAGGTTGAAGTGAGACTTCTTTGAAGATTACATGCTTGGACAATGTGGGTCCTCAGCAAGCCTGCAGTTTGCTCACTCTGTTCCAACACCGCAGAGGAGCCACACAGCTCCCAGGCCTTTGGGCAGGTCTGCCTTGTGCTGTGCTCCGTAAGAACTGCCCTCTACTATGACCCTGTTCTAGAAATCCTTTTACCCCATAGTCTCAACTGATTTCCCTCCTCCTTCCTCTGGCCCAGAATGACTCTACAAAACTCAATGTGGAGTCATTAGCCTCATTCTAGCTAATATGGGCATTTCCGAAGTTTGAAGTGCATAATTTTATTGGGTAAATGTTCCTTTTTATAGTTCCATCTTTATTTGCATTTTTGTTCAACTTTCAGTGGGTCTATTTGTCTCATATGCCTCCTTAGATTATAACAACTATAGTCAAGAAAGGAGAAAAAGGGAGGCAGGAAACTAATATTTTTTGAGTGCCAGTTATCTAGTAGGAACCAAATCAGATGCTCTCACATAAGTCATCTCGTTTAATCCTCACATCAACCTTCCAGCCCATGATATACATCTGTCTGTTTCTAGGGACCTTGCCGTCTCTAGGACGCCCCATTGTCTAGTCTGCAAAACTTCCCTAGGGCCACAGGCATACTGTAGGTGCTCAATAAATGTTTGCAGCTAATGATAAAAGTGCTTCCTTTATGATCTGGAAAATATCCACCTACAAGTCTATATTGGAAGATAATTTAAAAGCGCATGGAAAATTTACCCCAAACCTACAATGTGGGAAATTAATTGAGGCTAACAGATGAGGAATAACACTTGATCATCAAAGCACTAGAACAGTGTATTAAGTCCAACATAAATACTGGCTATGTATTGCTGGTTCAGAGCAAAGTGCCAGCCAACACATTTTGGGTTGTCTCCAATTACCACTAAAACCTGCCTCTATGCACACTCTGACTTAGACTTAGGGATTAGTTTATCAGCCACCATCCAACAGACAGTGGTGGGACGGCAGACTGGCCATGGATCTGTCCATGGTCATGATGACAGTGGTTCTGTTTTCTCTGAAAAGTTATAACTTATTTTCAAATGCTGCAAGATTATTTCTATCCCCTTCTGAGTCCCACATGCTTTCCATTGATTTCTACTTGATGTGGGCTTCCATATTCAGTGGTGAGAACATGCCGCCTGCTTTGTTTAACCTGTTTCTATGTAATTTGACTAATCTACAGAACGGCGCCCAGAAATGGTAAATCTAGACAATGACAAAGAAGCAGCCGCAGTATATAACTGTATTCTTGGCAAACTAATTTTTCCCCCTGCCACTCTCAAAGCAATATAAGCTTTGTTGTTCCTCCTGGATCGCAAATGCTTGTAATAAATTCTCTGAAATGTCAGTAATGTTGAACTGAGGTTTATTCCTAAGGAGATTTTTTTTTCTTTCATAAAAGGAAAAATTGTCCCTTGCAGAGTATATGGGTAAATATGCTTTGTTTATTTTATTCTGTGCCTAATACTGTTGGGTAAAGGGATTTCCATTTCCCACCTTGCCTCTTCCTGAATAAGTGAATCATGAATAAAGCTCTCAATTTACTTGATAGTATAAACAGAAATAAATTCATACTTCAAAAAATCTCTTTCGTATAATTAACACTTGCTTGTGCTTAACAATTTATAGCACACAAAGCATTTTCATCAGTGCATCATCTTTAATCCACACAATAACTTTCTGAGTTTGGATGGGGTTTCTCATAGATAATAATGAAGTTTTCTTTGGTTCTTTAGCCCACCCCACATGGACTCTTCCAGCTTTCAAAAGGTTCTCATGGCCTGGATGTCTCTGGGAGAACGTTGCCCACATGGTGGGATTTACTCTTATCATTTTCACGAAATTTACTTGATTTCATTAAACCACAAATTAGTTCAGTGAAAAATGTCAGCCAAAATGGTCATTTGATTGCCCTTACGTTTCAAGTCAATCAAAAATGATTGGTTTATTAGTCTTGTGTAATACATAGTTGAGGAAGATGGATTTCTTCTCCACTCTATTATCCAACATGTACTTGTTTGTCTACTATGCAAAATTTGGTGGGATTTTCAAGTTTAAGTAGAAAGGGGGATCCAAGACCTGCCTATTTAAGTAGACTGTCTGTCACTGACTGTGGAGAATGTTTTGTAACTAAAGCATATACACAGTAGCAAAGCCAGGGCTAGGGTGAGGCAAGTGAGGCACTCATTTCAGGCACAAAATTTAAGCACGTATGCCAAAACTTAGTAATCATGATGAATAACATTTTCTTTTTTAGGAGGTACTGGGGATTGAACCCAAGACCTCTTATGTGGGAAGCAGGCACTCAACCACTAAGCTACATCCACTCTGCAATGAGATGTGGAGTTTTTGTTTATTTATTTGCTGTTTTTTGTTTTTAGGAGGTACTGGAGATCGAACCTAGGACCTTGTACTTGGGAAGCAGGCGCTCAACCACTTGAGCTACATCAGCTCCTCTGATGAATAACAGCTTAATGCAATATTTTTAAAAAATCAAAATTAATGCAAAAAAATCCATGAACAAAATACCAAAATTCTAAATGAAGATAGGATCAGTAACAGTGGTGAGCCATATTGAAGTCTGAAGCAAAAGGAAAAATCAGAAATACATTTTGTGGAGAGTGAATTTTTGGCATTAATTTTTAAGAATATTGCATTAAAATATTACCTATCTATCTCAATTACTGTGTTTTGGGACACACACTGAAATTTTGTGCCCTCACTCACCTCACCTTAACCTCGGTCCTGGCTAAGGAAATTTTACACAGCGGTGCAGCTCTGGGTAGGGGTGGATGTCTGAGCTCTATTAGAATTTACAATGACTATGTCTGCCTAGGTCACCTAATGTTACACAGCTTTAGGGATGTGTAATATAAAACCCCAAATATAACTGAAGGAGCTGCCAAAAGCATTTAATTTAACCCCCTTCCTTTATAGTTGTGAAGACATAGTTCCACAAAGCCTTGGGGAATACCGTGTAAAATGGATCAAACCTATTGCGGGAGTGGGGGTTTGGTCCAGGGCCCTGGGTCTTTTCTATAGGGGGCACCCCTGATTGGAGAACATTTGCTTTCAAGAGGATGAAGGTCGCCTAGGACAAACGACTTCCCCAGGGTTTGCGACTATTTGTTTTAAAAAGTGACAATGTCCCACCCTCCCCCATCACATGTACACCTTGGAACTTCGTCCTGGCCAGTGGGAAAGCATCCCTCGTGAGAAAATCAGGAGGAGGGCGGCCAGGCGGACGTCGGACACAATTTATCCCAGTACACCCGAGTGGTAACAGGACCTCCACATTCGCAAACGCGCGGTGGAGAGCACATTTTACACTCTCTCTCCAGCGACTTCACCTCTGAGGAGCTGACCCCGCCCCTCCTTCCTCAGACGAGCACAGATAGCTTTTCTTCCCTAACTGCTTCCACTGATCTCTCCCTCTGTTATTTATTAAAATGTGCAATGCAACAAGAAAAAGAAGAGATTATCCTGCTTCCTGCTATGCACGACGGTCCGCAGCAGGCCGAGGTTAAATGCAGTATTTGGTTCCTTAAGCTTCTCTAATGCGTAGGTGGGGGAAAGCAATCTGGGACCCGAGCCTACAGCGGTGAATCTCCGAGGATACGAATTGACTTTAATTTGGACTCTCTGGCTAAGATAAAACCTGCTTCTGCTATCATTATCCCACTTATGTTTGTCCCGGCTCTCTCTCCACTCTGCCTCCCAGCCGAGTGGGAAGAAATTAACCTGACCTTGAAGAATACTCAGAAATGGTCCAGGGTTTCAGGTTTTCAATAACCAATCAAATTCCAGAGGCCTACCAACATTTAGATCACAGACTCCTAGGCTGAGCATATGGACCTAGTCACATTTAACAGATGAGGAAAATGAAGGCAGGGAGCTGAAGTGACTTGTTCAAAGTTCTGAGCTATTGGAGGTAGGATGGGAATTAGAATGAGGCCTCAAAATTCCAGAGGCTCCTCAAGCTGCAGCCATGGCCAGTTCATGCCCACATCACTCATAACGTCTGGAATTTCCCCAGTGCCAATAAATATTCCCAAGGAACAGTCTCAAGAAAAGCCACCTTAAAGCTTTCATAGAGAAGAAGCTTTTATGTCACTCTTTTTTGTGCTTGTGAGGTCTTTACCCAAATCTAAATTATATATTTAAATGAAATTGTACATTCTTTTCTCTATCCAGGGCTGATTAGGTCACATCTTTCCCCCCAAAAGGTTGTTTCTATTTACGTTTCTGATTTGCTCCAATCTGATACGCTATACTTTTCCAGTTTTAGATTTTGGCACAGCCTATGGCTGGCAAGTTAGAGCAAAAACAGGGAGTATGGACAGCTACCCATCCTGGAACTCAAGGGCTGAACTCAGTACACAGATATATTTTGTTTGTGCCACACACAGTTTTTTTGTTTTTGTTTTTGTTTTTTTACCGGGAGGTCCTGGGAATTGAACCCAGGTTCCTCCATTTGGGAGATGGACGCCCAACCATTTGAGCCACATCTGTCCCCCTCACACACAGTTTTCAAAAACTTGGTTTTCGGGAAGAGGATGTGGCTCAATCCTTTGGGTGCCCGCCTACCACATGGAAGGCCCTGGGTTTGGGTTCCCATGCCTCCTAAAAGAAGACAAGCAGATGCCGCCTCCTGCCACAACAGCTTAGACACTGCCTCCCGCCACAGCAAGCAGATGCCACAAGCCAGCAGATGCCACAGCCCACGGGGCGTGGATGTGGCTCAGGCTGTTGGGCACTCCCCTCTCATGTGGGAGGTCCCGGGTTCAGTTCCTGGTGCCTCCTGGGGAAGGTGAGCAAACAATGAGCAGACAGATGAGAGAACCATCTGAAGAGTGGGGGATAAATAAAGTAAATAAAATAAATCCTTAAAAAAACCCACAAAACTTGATTTTGAGGAGCGGATGTAGCTCAGTGGCTGAGTGCTTGCTTCCCGTGTACGAGGTCCCGGGTTCAATTCCCGGTACCTACTAAAAAACAAAACAAAAACAACCACCTTGATTTTGAGTTTTCACTGAAGCAAATTTTACTCATTTACACTAATTAAAGACATTTGCACTTGCACTCCCTGTTTAGAACTTCTGTCCTCCTCTCTTCCTGGAGAGAAATGAAGTTGTGGGAGGTGGGGGCGGTTCTTGAGTCTCAAAAGAGAATCTAAAGACAGGCCTCCAGGGGCCACTTCTATCAGCCACAGTGGAACACCAGTCCTCCTATAACCCTGAGCAACCAAAATTAATGAACAAAGTTATTCCCCTAGCTGAGCTGCTCTGAAGTGATAATTCTATAGACTCATATCTATCTTGAAATCAACAACCTGGTTTTGTCAATGCAATCCATTTCATGAAATTGAGTAAAAAAGTGAAATAAAATTACATTGCAATATTACAGAAAAACCTGACAAGAATTGTTTGGAGAATTTTAGTCTAGAATGTTATTACCTGCCAGCAATATTAATTTTTTTTTGCATGTAGAGAAACCACCTCACCCGCAGATATCTACGCAAGCTGCTTTGATTTATTATTACTTTTTTCTGAAGATGTGACAGCATTCTAGAAATAATTGTTGTTATACTTCAAAGGTTTTTTTTTTAAACAACTCAACCTTCTGAATTATTGGCTTTCCCTGACAATTTAAGTTGCATAATTCTAAACTATCTCTCAGTCAGATTTTGAATAATGTAAAAAGATATAGCCCACATGAAATTCAAAAATAACACAATGAAATTTAAAGTTGTCGTGTATGAATTTAGTTGATCTTTTTTCCCTTAATAATCTTCAAATAAAAATACTTTAGTTTAATTCATGAAGATCATTGCCTTGGAGAGCTAAATATCTTTGCAGTTCTTTTTAATAGTTTTCCTTTGTAAAAAGTTCAAACATTCCATGTTCCACAAATTCGAAAAGCCTGCAGCTCTTATAGAAAAAAAAAAAATCTAAATCCACGAAATTCTGCTTTTCCTTTACATATACCTGCAGTAAAGGAAAAAAAATCCTTTTGTTCTTGCTGACAAAGATTTACTAAAAATTAGCTTTAATTTCACTATGAAATATTTTTTAAAAAATTTACCCAATCACTCCTTTGGTGGTCATTCATTAGATCCATAAAAGAAGCTAGAGTAGTATCTTACCATTGTATTTATTGTTAATGACTAAATTCCCACAGTGCAAAATTTGAATATTCTCTAAGAGTTATAGAGAAGAAACCATAGCTCTGAGACTTCATTCATTGCAAAAACAAAACAAAACAAAACAGAATAGCCTCTGGAGTTTCAGGGGAAACCTTTGGAAGAACTCTGGAAGTTCTAAGAGAATTTATTTCCTTGAGGCTAAGTGGTCCTGTCTTTTCACCTGAGCTCATCTATGCTGGGCTTTCACTGACCAATATTTTTAAGATGCTGACAGTGTTCATGGAAGGCTAGTGTTGACATATGTCAAAACTCTAGGAAAGGAACACTGGACTCTATGCAACAACTGGGGACTGAGCTAAGTAATCTCATCCCTCAAAGCAGGGTGATGTTTTCCTTTGGCAATTTTACCTATTTTGGTGGCTCGGATAGAGGAAGTGTTTATTTACTTGGTGTATGTGTACATCTAGTTTAGCCGCTCTTAGAAAACGTTATTCTTTGGAATAATAGAGTTGAGTTCTAAATGCTAAAAACCTTAGGATTGCTATAATTATGCATTCTGTAAATTGGATTATATGTGTGCTTTTGGTGTTAAGTGTATGATGAAAGCTTTTTTAAAGCCTGTGTTCATTTCAGTTCCATGGCAAAGGTATTCAGTTGTCTCACACTTATAAGATTTGTCAAAAATATACCCTTAATCCTGACTCAGGAAAATGTTCAGATTGAAAGTTGCCATGGTGCAAGTGCCCTAGAAAATACGATTACCTATCTCATCCAATGTTTTTTTTTTTTTAGGTACTGGGGGCCAGGGATTGAACCTGGGACCTCATATGTGGATAGCTGGTGCTCAACCACTGAGCCACATTGTCTTCCCTGAATTTGTTTTATTGTTTGTTTTGCTTGCTGTTTGTTTTTGTTTTTTTTCAGGAGGAACCGGGATCTGAACCTGGGACCTCCCATGTGGGAGGTGGGCACTCAACTGCTTGAGCCACATCCACTAGTGCACCCAAATATTTTAATTTCCAGGAAAATATTGGGCCACTGTTGAGAATCCAAATACAAAGACACAAAGTGACATGATAACGAAAGAACTCAGCTTTAAAATACTAATCCACCTGCTTTTTGGTCTATCTTGCTTTTGTACATTTGCTCTTTAGGATGTCTGAATTGCCTTCAGGTACGAAGGGCGAACTAACCATGGTGCAAATGCCACTAAGGAGCGAATGAGTTGGCATCTGAAATGGGTATCTATGCTGCTGGACTCTGTTAGACTTTGTCTCATTAACAGACCAACCGACCAATAAAAACTGTTCTAACAAGTACACGAAGTCATCTGAAATGTCAATGGGGAAAACATCATTGTGTTAGTCAAACAATGGGTGGCTTGACTGAAATATTAATTTCTGGATCTGAGGTATTGACATCACACTCATTACAGTTTGAAGCTAATGTCTCTAACGGCATCAAATTTAAAGTTATATATTCCTGAATTCTCCTGTCCCTTTTGCTTCAGTGGTAGATTAAAGATGAGCTTTCATGATTAGCCTGAAATATCTATTTGATGCCCTCAGGCTCACAGTGATAAACTAACGCTTTGGAACATATATTATTTTATAAATATGCATATTTGCTGAGGCTTTCCGCATGAATTGATATTACTTGTTAGTATATGGAGTAATGGTTGGAATCTGGGACATAAGACTGGGACTAAATTTCTTTCTCCTCCTCACCCCAGAGAGTCTTTAGAAAAATAGAAACAAAAGAGCACAAAGTACTTAAGGTAAGACACTGTTGTATTCATAATCTAGAGAAATAACCACCATGCCTCATGGACAGTCTACCCAGTTCTCCACGGGACTACAAAACTGTGCTAGTAATAATTTTAATTGCGTGCTATCTTTGCTGCCTTCAAAAAGTATCATAAAAAGGAATTATTACAGGCTACAAGTGCACTTAGAGTGCTGGCCTCTCGCAGGAGGAAACAGATACCATTTATCCTTTGGAGGGCAACTTCATCGGGCTTCTATTTGTTTTGTTTACATGCATCCCCAGTTGCCTGCTTTGCTTCCTCTTCCTTACGTCTAAGAGATCCATTTGAATTAGAGGCTACAGAACTGAATGCTAAGTTTTGCTCCTGGGGACGGCCCAATCCCACGGAAAGGTCCTCGGTGCTCGCGGGGGCGGGACTGGGGTGCATACCTGCAGAGGATTGGGTGGCGTGAGCGGCGACGGGAGGCCGTGTCCTGGGGACTGACTGGGTTTCTGAGGGGGGCTTGAGCTCTGCTGGGTTGGAGACTGTTGGTTCTGGTTCGGCGGGTGTGGGTGGGATTGGTGCTGCGGGGGCTGAGATGCCTGCTGCAGTTGAGATGGAGTCGCTGGCAGCTGCTGGGAGGCAGGTGGCGGCTGCTGGGGCGGGGTGGCCTGGGGCTGCGGTGGCTGCGTTGTCGGGGGTGCCTGTGGGGTTGGCTGCGGGTGCTGGCTGGCTGGCTGTGGAGGTGGTCCCGGCTGCTGCTGTTGCTGCTGCTGCTGCTGCTGGAGCTGCTGGAGCTGCTGGAGCTGCTGGAGTTGGGAGTTCAGGGATGAGGTAGCTAGAAGGAAAGAAAGTGTACGTGGAGTTGAAATCAACACAACACACCTTGCTGCATCTTTCACAGCTTGTCCTGGGCAAGCTGAGGGGGGTCTCCTTTAGAAAATCTTGTCCTCTCCCCACTAACACTCTGGTTTTTAAGAGGGCTGGCAGGAACAAGGAGAAATGAAGTCCCTTCTTAGGGAAGTTTTTAATGTAGGGGGGACCAGCATGTGACACATCAGGCATCATTTTTACAGGTATTGAGCAGTAGAAGCCAAGGAGGTGTACTGGGAATGGAGATTATCTCTAGATACTTTCTCACTCTCTTCTTTTCCACACTGCTTGGGAAACACACTCATGCTTTCGAGATTCTATTTAGATTTTTAAAGTTCAGTCAGCCTAATTCTTTTTTTTTTAATTAAATTTTTTTTTAATTTTTAAAGAAGCTTTAGGCTACATAAATGTTACATAAAAAATATAAGGGATTCCCATATGCCTCTGTCCCTCCCCCTCCCACACTTTCTCCTATCAACAACATCCCTTGTTAGTGTGGTACATTTGTTACAATTGATGAACACAAATTGAAGCATTGCTACTAACCATGGATTACAGTTTACATTATAATTTACACACTGTCCCACACAATTTTGTATGTTATGACAAAATATACAATGGCTTGTATCTGTCACTGCAATGTCATGCAGGACAAATTGAATGTCCCGAAAATGCCCCCCTATTACACCTATTCTTCCCTCTCCCGTCCCTCAGAACCTCTACTATAATGTCTATAGTAGAATAATAATAAGTCTACTTTAGTCCATTGTTTATTCCCAATCTTGAGGATTTTGGGATGGTGGTGCCCACTCTGTTTCTAACTGAGAGGGGTCTTAGATCCCATGGGGAAGATGGATGGAACTGTCTTGCTTGCAGTTGCAGGCACTCTCTGTTCCTTGAAATGGGCATTGTCCATCATCATTTACTTGTTAGTTGTCCTGGCTGAGTCCAATGAACTGGAAAGTAGGTGTTGCAACTATGCTGAGATTCAGGGCTTGACCAGCACATGAAAAGACCTAAGATTTAAGTCTTTGGGGGCATATATTTTACAAGAATAGTGCTAATTATAGGTTTAAATAAAAGGGGCAGAAGAGCCACATATAAGGAAACTATAAAGTGATTTGGAGTTTTTTTTAAAGGAGGCACCAGGGATTGAACCCAGGACTTTGTAATGGGAAGCAGACACTCAACCGCTGAGCTACATCCACTCCCAGGAAACTATAAATGAGTCTAACTCTGTTATACTTGGGAGCATAAATTCCAAAGTAAGGCCCACTGACCTGAGCTTGTCAGCCATGCTTATAGTGTCTGGATAGAGCCCTCAGGAGCCCTGCTATTTGAGGCAATATTTACTGTGGTAGTCAATGAGATCCTGCTGAGATGTGCATAAGCATAACCTCTGGAAAGAGCCCCTGCTCACTTTGAAATCTCTTAGCCATAAATACTCATTTGTATTTACCATTTCCCCCTTTTGGTCAAGGTCTTTTTCCAGATGCATTGCTAGTTGGCACTTGGTAATAATCCCTTGGTGCCAGGGAGGTTCATTCTCAGGAGTCATGCCCCATGCCACGGGGAAAGTAGAATTAGGTAGTGCCTAATTCTTTTGGCAAGTGATCCACTGGCGTTAAGAACAGAACATGAAATTGCCTGTGACCCCTTTCTCATCAGCAAGACAATTAATGGCATCATTTTCACTGTCTACTTCAGACCTCTAGCAATTTGCTTAGATATGTTAGTTTCAAATTTCTGCAGGATTTTTTTTTTTTTAATATAAAGATAGTATATGCTTCTCAGTTTTCCTGAGTTAAAAGCCTGAGTTTGAATTTTTTTTGCCTGCTGATCAGAGGCAGGGTTCCCCAAACAGGAAGGTTTATATAGGTGATGGGATATAATTGTGAACTGTACACCTGTGTACTCTTCCACTGAAGGAGATTAGACTCATTGGTGCCTCAAGGACTGGCAAGGAACTGAGAGAATGAAATCATCTTTGAAGATTTTCTTGTTATATGAAAAGTTAGAGTTGGTGGGAAAAGCCATCTTGGCACTGAGCATGCTAAATTTTGCTCTCATATGCCCATCTAGTACTGAACAATTTATGCAGCAGGAAGACACTTTGGTTGACTAAAGAGTGATCTAGAGAAAATTACAGCTAAAAACAAAGGTCATTCTTACCTGAATCTCAATCTAAGAAGATTACTAACAAGCCCAATAATAAATATAATAACCAATGTTGAACCCATAGGGTTTGGTTGCAATGTTTTCCTGCTCCTCTGTTACCTAGAATTAGTTGACACTTCCAAAGGCAATAATTCCTGTTTGCAACATTAAACTTGTCCCCATTTTAGAAAATTCTCTCTCTCTTTTTTTTAAATCAAGAGGTCCATTAAAGTGACATATGATTTACCTGCATTCACACAATAGATGTATTCTTGAAAAATATGTGTACGTCATATGTCAATGGCACCTGAGGAGATTTTTATATAAGGAAATCGACTAGTGGCTATTTTTATAAAGTTAGGAATCTTTTTGTAAAATTTATCGAACATCTGCTAGGCAACTGTGCCAGGTATTGTGCAGTATTTTGAAAAGGAGACTGCCTTCAAGGTGCTCATCACCCATTTAGGGAGTTAAGACAAACTCACGAGAAGCAATCAGATTTGGGGGTACCTGTTACAGAGTGTTGCCAGTGGTAGATAATCAATACCTATGTATTAAGTGATTAAATGATCAACATTGTGAAACTGACCGAAGAGGCTAGGAGAATCAGCACAGGGAGTCATAGGTGGGCAAGAAAGACGAAGACAGCATTCAGGGAGGATGTAGGATGTGAGCAGAGAGGGTTCAGGAGATTGAAGTCCATGCCTCAGAAGGGAAGGAAGACAGAACATTCCAGGCTGGACAACACCAAACTGACAGCATGTCTTGGGTGATGCTTCCAGGAGATAGTGTGGAGAATGGGTTGCCTGGTATGGATGCTCTGGGAAGTTTTGAGTGACTTTATACCCTAGAGAAGGTAAAGAGCCCATCTCGTGAAAGTATTTGGAAGATGGATCACTCCCAATTAACTTTTTCTATTATTCAGATTTTGAACCCATAATCAGGTTTACTTAAAGTAGGGTGTAGATATATTAGTAAAATGATAGCTTGATAGTCCTCAGGGGTGCCAAATACAATTTTTGTGCTCTCGGGTACCCTGTAAGGCTTCCAAGTTGGACCACTTGGGATAGGCATGTCCTCACTGGGCTATTGAATTACTCTAAGTCTAATTGCACTCAGTCCAGTTGTGTGAGGGTTGGGAAATGCCCCATCATCAGCCCCTTTATTGCAACTTTAAGGAGAAAACCTAGTTTTGTCATCCTCTTCCTCCCTGCTCCTTTTGTACAACATCACATTTTATTGAAGTTCTGGGAATCTAACTCACTTCTGCCCTCCCAGGATCTTCTGCAAACTGGAGGATTCTAGGGGCGGGGTGGTGGAAGCTGTCCTCTTCTTTGTTTTTTTTTTTTAAGTACGGGGGGCTGGGAATTGAACCTGGGACCTCTGTATGTGGGAAGCTGGTGATAAACTACAGAGCCACATTGGCTTCCCTGAGTTTTTTTTTTTTTTTTTCCCATTTGTTTTGTTTGTTGCTTGTGTTTTGCAGGAGGCACCGGGAACCAAACCGGGGACCTCCCATGTGGGAGGGGGGTGCTCAATCACTTAAGCCACATCCACTCCCTGTTTTCTTCTTTTGATGGAGTTACAGACTTTGGGAACCTGATTGCGTCTGGCCTCCTGCCTGATTCCAATCAAGTCTGTCCTGATTTCCTTCAGGTGGGGGTACATAAGTCAGTGCTTATTTTCACGGTTGACTTAAATATCATACTGTTTCTTTTTGGTTAGAAAAGCATTTATCTAAATCAGCATTTAGAAACAGGAAAGACTGGGGAATATTGACAGATAGATATTAGCAGACGGGTAGGTGCAGCAGACCCTAACTTACTAATGAGACATGGTCCCAAATGTGTCTTAGTCCCTTTATGTCTGTGAGTTAACATTGCTTGGATATTTCTTTCCCATAATAGTAGCTTGTCTGGAAAGGCATAAACGTAAGCTAAACTCCTTTGAATTACATAAACTAATTTGGCAACTGCAAGTAAAAAATGATGGAAAATAAAATAGGCTCAGGTGTGTACTAGACATAAAGAAAAGCATGAGGGAGTTGTATATAAGCACATTGTCTTTCAGATCATCTGGTAGAAGGAGAAAGAAATACAAGAAAGGTTCTTGAAGGGTGTAATGGTGAGAAACTAACTAGGGCCAGAACTTTCTAAGACTAGTTAGAACAACCTGAACTCCAGCTGGACTCTCTCCAAGCACTGAGAAAGCTTTCTTATGTGTTTTTAGATGTGAGGAATCTGGCATGCATATCCTTCTCCTCATAGAAACCTTATAACATGAGTAAACAAAGACAATGCAGTTCTATCAATACTGAAACTTTTAAAAGTCTTCCTTAAGAAAAAAGATTTAAACAATCTTCTTCTTTTTATATCAGTTTTCAAGTCTTTTTCAGATGATAATATAATATAAAATTAGAATTCCTAGGATTCTAATGTGCATTTTGACCGAGTTCCTGTGGATGGATTTCACATGCTCCTTGACTTTTCTTGATAGATATTTCCATAACCTGCAGGGAATCCATAGACTGTAGAGGGAAACATTCATTCTCAATTTGAAATCTGTTGTTCAACAGATGAGGCCAAATTCATCCATCAGAGAATCCTAATTCTCTTACGAAACTGGTTTCCTTCTCTTATTGAGTTGGCAGAAGGCTTGGTGAATAATATATGGTAGAAACTGTTGGACATTCCTTGGATGTCGGCTCTCTGTGCTCTTAGCATTCTCCATTAGTGTGGATAATGAAGGTGTGTGTGTGTTTTAGATGGATGAAACTCATACTATATAACCGACAAAACCCTATTCATTCTCTTCTTCATATGACATCAGTTTAATGACAGAGGATATATTTGGGTGAAATAGGAGGCAGCTCAAAGAAGTACTCATGTAAAAGCCCATGTTTTCCCTCTATAAACGTGAAAAGCAATCATTTACATCCTAAGTAACCTCTTCTTAGAAGGCCATAACACCTTCTGCTGGAGGTTAATGGATTTAAAATTATAGTTAACATCTATTGAACATTGTTTCGCCAAGGAAATTTTTACTTCTTTCATTTGGTTAGAAGAGAAACCCAAATGAAAATGATGTTGTGGAAATAATGATATGTTAATAAAAATAAAAAGATAATTCTTTAAACTTAGTAGACTAAACAAGATGAACCCTGGCTTTCAAAGTATCAGTGTTTGCCTTTGCTTCAAATGGAGATTTGCAGGAAAAAGTATTATAGGCAATTCAATAGATACTGTGCCTGGTTTACAGCGTTATATTTACTCAAATTTCTTTTAGGCTATAGGCACGTGGGCCAGTGTTTATTTTCATGGTTAATTTAATCCATCCCCTCTGCCAGTTGGGGATTATTCCCTACAGTTATTCTCCAGTGGTCTGTCAGTTCAGATTAAAAGAAGTTAAGTGACAAAGATGCTGTGGCTTATTCCTTTAGAAGGCTGTGGAGGATAGAGTGTATAGCAAGAGATTTCTTTTTAAGAATCTAAGTTCTCTTCTTTTTAATTTCCTCCATATCACTACAAACCTTCCTTATCTAGGCTGAACTATAAACTCCCTAAACAGGCAATTCAATTTTGCTCTTATACGCCAACTTCAGAGTTGCCAAAAACCTTTATAGATCTTACTTCATTGGTTCCTGCTTATTCTTTGAGAAGAGGAGATAGTATATTTTCCCTCTCATTTTACAGAAGAAGAAATCTAAATGCACACATTCAAGGACCATATATATTCTAGCTTGGCTTGATCTTCCCAGTAAATGACACTTTCCTTAAACTAATTTTGAGATGTAGGAGTCAAAAATATACCATCGCTGGATTTGCAATTCCATTCAAAATTCATCAAAAAGAAACCTATAGCAAAATGACTTTCATGCTATAGCAAAATGTTTAATATTTAAAAGTTACTCATATTACATAATGAATGGCATTACTATTTCCATTCTTATTTTCTCTTTCCATCCCTACAGAAGAATTCTTAAGTAGGGTACTTGATATACTGCATGGATAATTTGCTTTTTGTATTGATGTACAAATTAGTCACTCAAGTCACATAGCTCATTTTAAAGGCTTTCATATGTAAAAAAAGACAATTAATAGTTTTAATGAAATAACTAATTACATTAATGACAAACCCTATTGGGGTAAAAGGGTCATCAAAACGGAATCCTGAGAAAATTCATAAAAAGCAATAAATGCTGGACTATTAATAGGGCTAGAATGTAATATACTAGCATCATCTATATGGGTACAAATGTTTTTGCAAAAGTCTCATGGATTTCTGCCAGGCTGGTTGATCTTATTTATGGGAAATAAAAGAGTGCTGTTTTTACTTTGTTTAATGCAGTATAGACAAAAAAGGCAAACACATATAGATCAGACAGGATATGTTCTTAAAATCTCAGTAACTTAGCACAATAAAATTAATTTCTTTTCACATCATCATAAGTTGGCAGGGGGCATGGCTTAGGTGCCCAGGCTGATGGAGCAGCCACTATCTTGAACATTGCTGTGATGATGCCAAAAGGAAAGAGAGCTTTTGAGAGTGGGAATAAAATGCTCTGGGCCAGAGATAACCTCCATCACTTTCTCTCACAACTCATTGGCCAGTAGTAGTCCCATGATACCACTCCAACACAGGGGTACAAAGAAGGACTATTCTATCAACTCCCAGAGAAGGGGTGAGCTGGAAAATGACCTCCACAAAAGGTGTCACTCTGCCTCTCAGAGAGTTTCTGTATTTTTCACTTTCTTTCCATTTCCATTATTTTCTGTTTGCCTCATCTACATGATTGAACACATCTATTAAGTGGCTCTAATTTCTTACCTTTAATATTAGTATATTTCTACTAATATTTATATTAGGATATTTCTTACCTCCCCATTCTCTTTCTCTCTTTCATTCAACAAGAGTTATCAATAATAACTATTGCCCAAGAGTTACTTCCTGAAAACCTCATTGTTACTCAAATGTGGCTTCTCTCTAAGCCAAACTCAGCAAATAATTGTACTACCTTCCTCCCAGTGTGGGACATGACTCCTGGGGATAAGCTTCACTGGCATTGAGGGATTAATACCAAGCACCAACTAGTGATGAATTTGGAAATTATAAATGAAGGGAAAATATTAAATATAAAAGGTTTTTATAGCTAAGAGATTTCAAAACGAGTCAGGACGTCATTCTAGAGGTTACACTTGTGCATGTCTCAGGCAGACCTCACTTTCTGCCACAGGTACATAGCCTCAAATAGGGGTGCTCCTGAGGGCTCTAGTGCCATCCGGACACTATAGGCAGGGCACACAACCTCATGAAGTCAGCACCTTATCGGTGGGCCTTACTTTGGAATATATGACAACCTATTTTTCCACTGTAACAGAGTTAGACTCATTTATAACTTCCTTATATGTGTCTTTTATTTGAGCCTATAATTAGCACTGTACTCATTAAATATATGTTTCAGAGACTTAAATCTTCAGTCTGTTCATATACCAGATGAGCCCTGAATCTCAGGAGAGTTGCAGCCAACACCTACTCTCTAGTTCATCATTGAATTCTTCCAGGACAATGAACAAAATGATGATGATGGACAACCCCCATCCCAAAAAACAGAGTATCTACAACTGCAAGCAAAACTGCTCCTTTCATCTGTCCCAGAAGATCTAAGCTCTTTTCAATCTAAAGCAGAGTGGGCATCACCATCCCAACATCCTTAAGGTTGAGGAATGAAGAAACATAAGGGGGGAATGCAACCATGGACAAAATAAACTTAATGATGTTGTAGTAATGGAAGAACATGTAACATTGATATAAAGATAGTGGTTACCAGAGGTTCTGAGGGGAGGGGAAGGGAATTATAGGTGGAACATGGGACATTTTTAGGGCATTGGACTTAAGTGTAAACAACAATGTAAACTATAGAACTTGGTTAGTAGCAATGCTTCAATATTTACTCATCAATTGTAACAAATGTACCACGCTATTGTAAGATGTTATTAATAGGGGGAGATGTGGGTGTCAATTTGGGTGCCAAGTACCCACCTGCCACTGGAATTATCTTTCCAAAACACAGATGAGATTGTCCCACCAATTTAAAAAAAGAATCTATGATAGTTCTCCATAGTTCAAAGAATTAAACCATAGTTCTTAGCATAGTATTGGAGAACAGCCATACTCTGGCTCCAACTCACGTTTCTTGATACATCCTAACCTCCAAAAACCCTCCTTTCTAGTTGAGATGCATAAGTTGGTGGTACATGGCTGGACAAGGCCAGCAGGCAGGGATGCCCACACCTCTACACATATGGAAACGGGATTTTTAAAGTTTTAATTGGTTGACAAAATTCAAAAGTCAGGGGAATCTACATAAAATACAAATCATCCATTTTTCTTAAAAAAGTAAAAAAGACTGGCACATGACTCTCATTCCCCTTTGGGGACAAAGTGTTTGTGTAGGGGAACTGGAGCAGAGTAGCAGGTGCCACCCCTGGGTAGGGCTGGTACCCACAGTAGCCAGAACGACTTGCTCTCCCCTGCACTCCCATCAGGTTGTGCCTTGCCCTACATTTAATGTGTGCCTAGCTGCTTCCCTTACCAGCTTCCTAAGGAAGGTAACTGTTTTTTTTCATTCAGGTCTTTATTTTTCTTAATCTTCCTGCTTCCTCTTAGCAACCCACATATAGTAGATGTTCACTAAATAATTGAGAAATGATAATAGTAGGTAACCTTAATTTGATTTGACACTCTTTTTGCCTGGCATGTATTATATGCTTGCTCTGGCTTGATGCCCAATATAAGGATTCTTGATGTTAAAGACATCCTCCGGTCAGGTTTCTAGAATACCACATGTAAACCATGTGATTTCTAAGCATGTGAGGATCTGCAGTTCATTTAGGGGAATATTAGTGATTTATAGAAAATTTGAGTCAAATATACAGGTAAAGACAGCCACTCTGATTATATCTGGAGCCAGTCCTGAAAATTCTGTAGAATAATTTTGTTTATGAACTAAAAAGTTATTAAAGGAAGTAACGACATTGTAGATTCAGGATCTGGAAGCATGCTCTGGGAAGTCAACAAGAAGTATGTATCTAAAGTGGGGTCTCACAGAAAATGACAAGCTTAAAGCATCCTGAAAGGTTATCTGGGTGACCAGAAAAGTGCTTCAGGTGGGCCTGAGATGGGCAGATTAAATCTTAATCTTAGAAGAGTGAAAAATGTCATCCTAACCCAAGACTGACCCAAATTCAACCCAATCTGGGGTGAAACATAATGGAGCATATGGATTAAGAGGGTCTGAGTTAAAGGTTTAGTACATCCTGGCTAGCAGGATGTGAAGGCAGCCAAGCATAACAAATGCAGGGCCCTGGCAAGTGAGCAGGTTGTAGAAGGGCAGAGCCACCCTGGGTGGGGGTCCCTGTGGGTCAGTACTCTCTCCTCTTTCTGGGGCCATGTTCAGCTCTTCCCCATCAGCAAATGTATGCTCTGTTCAAAGGGAAACTGGGACAATTATAGGTGGGCCCAAATTCACTCACAGTACTGGTGAAACAGCACTGCAGAGTCTTTCTACTTATGTTAATGAATGAAAACATCAAATACAGGTCCTGAGCAGAATTGTGAGAGTAAAGAAAAGCTATTTAGAGGAAGATGAGTATGTGAGTTTTATGATAACATAGCATCTCCCAAATATAAGCTACTCACTCCTTTCATGAAAGCACTCATTGTTCACTTGCCTGGTCTGCTGTAATAGTTTCTTTTTGTCCTCTCTTCCAACATTTTAAAAAATGCATAGTTCTTCTCTCTCTCTCTCTCTCTCTCTGCATCTCGCTTTCTCCCTATCTCTATATCCCTTATTCTCTATCTCCCTTTCTCCTTGCCCATTTCTCCTCCTACCCTCTACCCGTTTTTACTTCCTTCCCTCCTTTTTCCACTTTCCTTCTTTCTTTCCTTTCTACCCATCTTCCCTCTTTACTCAACCATGTGCTAAGGCAATGTGCAAGAAGTTAAATTTAAAAGATGAACGAGCTCATTCTTGGAGTTCATTCCCAGTGTGTCTGGGAAAACAGACACGAAAATGCCCAATTTGTGATGCATTGTGATGCGTTAATAATATTTCTTCTGGTTTAATGATTTTCACCATCTCCCTACTTCTCCAAAATAGGTTCAAAATCCTTACCCTTCACTTTAAAACCCTTGACAACTTAGCCCCAACCTGTTTTGTGGATTATCCACCACCAATCTCCTACTTGTGCTCCAGCTGAATTACTTGCTTATTGCTCCCCAAACACATTTGGCTTTCCCATGCTCGAGCTTTTGCTCATGTTTGTTCCGCTTTCTGAAATGCACTGCCCGCTGCCTCACTCCCCCAGTACCCCATCCAGTTTCTCTCATGACGCTATGCCTCTTGCAAAAACTCAGCTCGTCTTTTGGTACAGCCTCTTCTGTTACCCTTAACACCTAGTAGGTGCGATGACCTAGCACCCCAGGCATGGTCTCATCTTTTATAGATGTATATAATACTGTTGTCCTTGTTGAGGCCACATTGAAACTGTAGACCCTTTTTGGATCATGAACCCTTTTGAGAATAAAAATATAGACTATCCTGAGAGACATGTCTATTCATGCCAAATTTAACACAATTGAGGGGACTTCAGACCCCTCTAAAGTCCAGCCTTAAACACCTAGCCAAGGATAAGGAAGGACATTTGTGACTGATCAGGAAGAAGGGCATCTGACTTTCCCAGAAACATGTGGCCCTTGTTGGTATCCACTGAGGTAGGTTTTCCGACAGACTCAGAAGGTGAAAGATGTGCATAGATGGCCAAGGGAATTCTGGCCCCTTGATGGTATTTATTCTCCTGGGCCAGGTTTTGAGAATTCTTGGCTGTGCTCAGGATCTCCCAGGTGAGAAGAGCTAAATACCCTCTCTGCCACATAGTGATTCTTCCTGATGGAGCTCGAAGAGTGAGCCAGGCTACCTAGTTGAGCCAGACTAAACCTAGTTGAACCTTTGCTAAAGTCACATTATACATTCTAGCTTAGTCTCATTCTTTTAGGGTCCCCTAAGGAAATAGTCTGTGTTATTGAGGCTAGAGAATCGAAGGAGCAGCAGCTCATCATGGAGGCCAGCATTGTGAGTGGCAGCAGAAACTTAATGAAAAAATACCCATGAGGAAGTTGAATTCTGGGCACTGGGAGAGCTTTGAGGTACGCAGAAATACTCTCACCAATGTTCCTGTAAGAGGAAGTAAAAATGGGAGCTCCAGCTGAGATCCTATGAGCACTGCTGTAAAAATCCTACACTAGATTGCAGATTTTTAAAGTGATTGAGAATTAGGTAGACACTTGCTAACCTCTTCATCTATGTTATAAAGGAATATGATTTTAAGTAGTATTTTCTAGAAGGAATTATTAGTATTCTGTGAGTCCCACACCCTCCAAGGCATAGCGACTCTTTACCTCATGTCCAGAGAGAAAGGTTTCAATGGATCTACGCAGAGAATTTGTTTGTGTCCTTGCAATAGGGGGCGCATTGTACTTATGTGAGATTTTGCTTGGAAAACCCAAAAGGTAGATGCCAGGTTGGTTAGCTGCTCTAATGAGGGAAGCTAAGGCTAGAGGGGAGCCCAGTGGCTGGCACTTGGGGTTTGTGTGAGGATTTTCTAGGGGCCAGATGTGGTTCAAATGCATAAGACAGCACCAGTGTGGGTCATCTTACATTCTGTCTTGAGAAGGTCATGCGAAGGAGTGAACAGATCTCAGCAAAGAGAAATTAGAGGGAGTGCTGCATGTCCCAGGGTGCTGGAGCTTAAGGGGGGGTGGGGGAGGTGCATCACTTGCATCAAGGGATCTAAATGTGAAATCACCCTAAGGAAAAGGAGTCGACTTTAAATGTCTGCCAAGTCCAGTGAGCATGAAGCCAGCTGACAGTAGTGCCAATCAAGTAGGGATGTCCCAGCTTCAGTTACCTCTGAATGGGTCAGAAATTAAAGACAGTCAGAGAGGGAAGGAGGAGCTAGAACATTTGGTGGGAGCAAAGAGGGAAGGAGGGAGAGAGAGAGAGAGAGAGGGGGAGGGAGGCAGAGAGAGAGAGAGAGAGAGAGAAAGAAAGAAAGAGAATTGACTAACCCCTTTCTGCAACTGCAGGCTTTCTGCTTGCAATTGGGTGGAGATATTGGATCTGGAGGCTGGGGGGAGCTGAAACTTCAAATCAGTTTGGAGTTTTGACTATTACCTGGTCTGAACATTCTATTTATTATTGCTATTTACTATATTCTATTCCATTTACTAAAGTGAGGTTGTTTTGGTGCTACTTAGGAGTGACCAGAAAAGTCATGGGATCTCCTTGAGTTGTCATTTGGGTGCAGGGGAAGACCTGGCTCTATCAAATGGGTTTGAAGTGACAGTGGGGGTCAAAATAAAGTTGAACAAGTCATGATTTATCCAATATAGCCACACAAACCTTAGAAGAACTGAACCTTGTTTGGTCTTTCCTAAGAGAGTAGACGGGTTCCTTCACAGCAAATAGTTAATGACTCAGTTTAAGTGAACCGTTTGTTTTGACTTTTCCCCTGTTCTCCCTGGAGTTACCTTTGTGAGACTAAGATCTTTGTTGGAGGGAGGGGTAAGTTTCCCCTTCTCTGGAAACATTCAGCATTCCACACGTATTTACTGACTGCATACCGCAAAGGTCGTCCAACTTGAGGTTGCAGAGGGTTCTTGTTAAAATGCTGATTCCAAGGCTCTACTTTCACAGATTTTGATTAATTCTCCAGTGGGCTGACGAATTAACACCTTTTAAACATGCTGCTGATGCAAGGGTTACTCGGCCTGCCCTGGAGTGAGCACAGGTCCGCTGGGCTCCAGGTTATGCTGGGTTCCGAGAATGCCGAGAACAGGGTGCATTTCTTACCCTCAAAAATCTGACAGTTGGTGGCCTATGCCACCTATTTGAGTGTGTATTTCTTTGGAGGTATTTACAAACTACAGGACAGTAATGGGGCTAATAAAGGAAATGAGGGAGGAAGACTGTGGTAGTAAGAAAGGGGTTTATATTGGTGTGAGAGTCAGGGTTGGGGAGAAAGGGAAAATGAGGGGGTGAGGGCTTTAAGAGGCCAACTACAGTGGAAGAGCAATTTATAATTTTAGGGTTCCTCTGCCAGTACTCTACCAAATGTTTAAGAATCAGCTGGAAATTATCAGACCCAATTTCGCCCTTGAGAAATAAGGAAAATGAGACCTAGATATCTTAAATGATTTGCTCAAGTGCACACGGAAGAAAAGTTAGGATTGTTTATCTGCATATTTTGGATATCTCTTGAACCGATAACCACTCATATCAAGAGGAGTTTTTTTTAATTGACTTAGAATTCTAGAGCAAGTTCTACATCTAATTGAATATCCCTGTAAATATGTGATCATATAGGTGAAAAAAAAAAGAAAAAGGTCTCTAAAAGTTTCCTTTTAAACTATTTTTTCTAAAATAATGCAAGTGAATGAAATAAATCCTTATAGTAATTTATTATCTCTTAGCTTTTGATGATAAATTATTAAATCTGAAAAATTTCATTGGCACAAAAACAACATTGCATATATATCCTCACTTTTCCAGGCAACACATTTATTGAGGGTCTACTATGTCCCAAACTCTGATTACTTCAAAGAAAACCTGAAATATTAAAGGAGGAGGTATTCACATTAGAAAGAACCACAGCTTTGAGAGCATACTGGCTTTTACAACCCATCAACCAGTGCGAGTCATCTAGGCAGTCGCTTTCTAGTCCAGCTGACTGGGAGTCAGCTTTCCATACTACCGAGTTAGAGGATCCTCTGGGAAGTATTGTCCTTTGATACATTCACGACCTGGTAAGGCATCTCGGCTATACCTACTTCCTTATGGCATAAAGGATGATGTAGGGCAGAGGAAAAGGGGATTCAAGCAAGAGAAATTCCTGCTCTGGAATGAGAAGGAAGGTGAGGGCTTGATTCTTCTCTTGGGTGGACTGACTGATACAATATCATACTTTCATAATTCTGGGCCATGCCTTCTTGGATGCTCTCAGATTTTGCCCATCACTTTTCAAGTGAAAGAATGTAAAGAGAGAAAAGATATTCAAAAAGACTCAAACATTAGTAAGTTTTTTTTCTCTTTTATTATCATGCAGTTAATAAAATCAATTTCAATTCTTAAGTTCATAACTGCAACAACACTTCATCTTCCTCCAGCCACAGCAGAGAGGTAAAATAGAGCAATGGGAGGAATCTGCTGTTGTGTTTTAGAAATATATTACTTAGAGAGCAGGCAAGTCAGTACTTAAAGCAATTAAGAAAACGAAAGACTTTTAGATAATACTATGCACATAGGTGTACCCCTAGTCCCACGTCTTACCTGGAAGATGATACCACGAGCTTTACAGGTGTGAGGACTGCTTGGTATCCCCTCCAAGCCCTGACTCAGCCAAGAATTTTAACTCTTTCCACCTTATGGTGTAGCTTGCTCACAGAGAAACCAATTGGCCTGGGACCGGAGCTTAAAGGGACTTTGGGACAAGCCCTGTTCCTAGTAATTTCTCAGCTGTACTGCCTGGGATCCTAACCCCTATGGTCAAAATCTTCTCATTTGGGTCCATGGATTTGGTGAGGATGAGTATGAGATGCAGCTATGAATAAGATCACAATTATACTGGAGTTAAAAAGTGGAAATAAAACATTACATGCCTACTAGTGTTCAGAGAATCCGCAGCAATGAGATAAATTCAAATCCATGAGCTCAGGGAATTAAATGGTACTCTTTGAGAAGGACTACTGAAAAGATAGCAAGTTGACAGTTGAACTCTGTCAACAGATTATAAGGCATGCTGCTAAGATTTCTACCACTACAACTGCTACTGGTATTACAATTACAACTCACATTTTCTATTACATCTTCCAAATGTTTGTTCCATTTTCTTTGGAAAATCTATTATATTTATGCTGGATCATCATTATCTACCCTCCATATCTTTTTTCCCTCTATTGCTTTAGTCTATGCCTCCTTTTTCTCTATGTTCACTGCCTAGAGATACTGTATCATTAATTCTGTGTTTAGTTATGTGTATTGTTTCTTGGTGTTTTTTATTTATTTATCCACTCCATAATAGTGTTATTCTGATTCATAGTGTTCTGTAGCTTTCTATCCTTTCTTTTAAATTTTCATTCAATGTTATCTCCTATTTAAGGTCTTATTACATTAATTTCATCTTCTCTTTCATTTTCTTTTTAGAGAACTTTTTTTCTGTTTCTTGGATTATATTTTTTCCAGGATAAATTCTTCACTTGGCTTTTGCATGTGCTTTTCCTTTATTTTACTGTATTCATGTGTATCTCTGTCTATCTCTGCCTTTACCTGTGGCTTTTTCTATAACCATAGCCATTTTTATCTCCATTTTACCTATACTTATACCTATACCTGTACTTATACCTATGCCTATGCCTATGCCTATGCCTATGCCTTTACCTTTACCTTTACCTATACCTATGCCTATACCTATACTTATGCCTACACCTATACAGTTATATCATTGTATTACTTCTGTGTTATTTCAATGCTGTAACATCATTCACCCAACCATTCATTCAATCAACAAGTATTTATTGAACACCTAGTATGTGCCAGGCACTATTTTAGGTACTAAAGAAAAACCAGGGATCAAAACAGACAAATTTTTTTTTTCCTTGTGGAGCTTACATTCTATTGGAGGGAGAAGAAAGTAAATAATATAGATACTAAATAAGTACATTACACAATGTGTTAGAAGGTGATAAGGATTAAGGGAAAACTTACAGCATGGCAAAGTAATTAGGAGTGAAATGGGTATCCTTTAGAGAGTTTAGAGCAGAGGAGTAATATGTTTTGATATATTTTTTTTAAAGTATGCTTTTTACATATTTTTTGACATCTTTTAAAATATATTTTTAACATGTGTTCCCACTTGGATTCTATTTGCTCCCATATAGTGTGAGTGGATTCTCCCTTATTCTTTTGTTGACTTATCAGAGGTTGTTTGCCCCTCTGAGTTTCAGTGTAGGGTTGAGGCTGTACCTTGCTTGAGGGAATAAGGAGGAGGAAAGAGGATACTTGGTAGATCCACTCCCTGGCCTCTCTTCTGAAATGTTGTTAACATCTGCACACCAGGGTGACTCCACCCAAACAGGGATGTATTCTGCTTCCCCTGGGCTTACTCTGATTGTTTACCCAACTCAGGTTGTAATCCTTTTCACTGGAAACAAAGGAAGTCAACTTTAGGTGCTCATTTCCCTGCTTCATTTCTTCCCTTTCTCCTCCCAAACAGCTTTCCCTACTCCATTCTTAGCCAAGGATGGGAAAAGACAAGATGCTTGTGGGGGCCACTGGTCTGAGGTGGGACAGGGGACTTCCAACAGGGCTCTTTCTCTGGGCCACCAATTCTTTTGGAGGCTCTTGACTCATGTGTTGTCTCATTTGCCTTTCTTCAGCCAAACCCATGCTTTTAGCTATGGATGATTACCATAGTTCTTCCTTCCTACCGGCTGGAAGAGCAAAGCTGGTGGGCTCTACACATGTCATTTAACATCATCCTTTGGCATCACAAAGTCTAAACTGATGTGTGGTGGAATTGTCTTGCTTTTAAAAAGAATCAGTCCTGTTTCAAGAGGACTGCATCTTCTTTTTGATATTTAAGGCAATTACAGTTATTTTTCATGGACATGTGAGGATTTGGATTTCTATCTCAAGACTGGGAAAGAAGGTCTTTTGTTAATCTTGGCTTATGAATGACAACTACCTTTGTGTTCTTGAGGCCTATGAAATGAAAACTGAAAGAGATTTTGGTGAATAAACCTATAAGGACCCTTAATTCTTACCGCACCTTATATATAAAGCTGTTATTTTCCTAGGTGTGTGTAACATGTTGAAACCCTCCTTCAGCTAGTTTTCAACGTTGGAAAGTTATTTTTTCAAAAAAAATTTAGATCCAGTGCTCAGATCTGAAAGGCTTCCCATGCTTTACAAGATTTTTTTTTTCTTTCCTTTTCTGCTCATTGTAAAACACTGTGATGTATTTCACTGTGAGGCTATATACTCTGGATTGCCCTAGATTCAGGGAATTCAGAGTGAAGGTTCCAACAGTAACCTTAACTTTGCCTTCTCTCAGGGTTACAGCAGCCTTTTGTTATGTGATCATATCATCCAAAAGAGCTAAATTCTCCACCATTTATCTGCCATTCCACCTGCAAAACCCTCTCTGAAGTTGATGAGGCTCTGGGCACTGAGGGCCCAGACATTCTACAGGAGAATTAGGCCCTGTGTATTCAAAAGTACAAAATGACACCTATATGTGCATTTCTTATCTGCAAGGAAAGGTTTAAAAGGCCACAATTTAGCTACTTGATGGTGCCTTCTGGAGGAGTTGTATAAAAACAACAACAAAAAAGTGAGCTTCTCCATTTATGTAAGTCAGATTCTATGTCATGTCTCCAACTTGTATATCGTTGTTGGATAAAAGCCTCCATTGTACGGGAAAGGTAACCTTGTAAAAATGACAAGCGTTGCCGTTCTCGGCATTTTATGCAATTAAAATGTTAACCCTGACATTATACTATCCCTTCAGTTTTCTTTAAATGTCCTTCAGTTTGTGAACCTGAGGAAATTTTTTTAAAAAAGGTGTGAAGTATCTCTAACTAGGCAATCTTCTTACCTGTGTTCTCTTTTGCATGGAGAGCCATGGGGGATTGGCTGTCCAAGCCAGTGGCCATGGCCCCTGTCTGGGGGTTTCCGTCACCATCTCTATTCCCTCATTTCTTTCAGGGAGTTTCTTTCCCAGTCTCAAACCTGCTTCCCTAGCTATGCCATGGCCAGAGGGGTAGAGGAGGGAAGGGGAAGGGCAGACAGCGGTTGTTCCATCCACCTGTCCTCCCCAGCATGGATATTTGTACCATCTTCTCACTCATGGGGGACCATGTCCTGCTCCTGGAAGAAAATTCCTCAGACTCTCACCAAGCCCTGATTTTCCTGAAACACAGTTGAATATTTATCAGTTCTCTTTATATTCTCTACTCCACTGTCTCCTCTTTATTTTTACCTATAAACAGGAGTGCCTTTTTTTTTCTACATGGGGGAAGAACAAAGAGGAGGGTGGATGACATGGAATGAGCCTTTTCGTGGCTGCATGCTATCGTTACCAATGGTACCATCCTCTTAGGAAGTCTTGTGAAGGCAGTGTGTGTGCATGTGTGCATATGAGCCACAGGATGCCAGGGGAGAAACTGAGACACTTTTTCCCAAAGTGGCCATCAAAACTCTAGGCTGAAGTGATGAGAAATGGATGAGGAACAAGGTGGACTAATTCCAGGGGTCCACAAGGGGAAGGAAATGACTTGCAGTTCCTGGGGTGTGGGTGGGGGTACACAGGCAAACAGTGGCAGTTTCCCACAGTATCTCATCCCTGGCTTCATGGAGCTGAGTTGCTCATATTTGACTGTTCTAGGGAGAAACGGGTAGCAGTTTGGGGCTTGGCTGAACTTTTGCTTCTTCTGTTTGGTGTGGAGGGGGGCTGGGGCTGCGGGAGGGAATCCAAAATCTTATTGCTTTGTGTGGAAAGTGTTCCAATATTCCAGTTGTAATTCTGAGGGTCTTTTTTCATAAAAACATGAGCTAAATTCTCATTCAAGCTATAGTTAGCACCGCCTTTGGGTGAGTTCTGGATTGTGAAGCTTGTGTGGTGGATCTGGCAATCCTCTTTTTGTGTTATTAGAGAGTCAGAGGTGGGTTTGCCTTGAAACTAATGAAACAAACCTCAGGGTCCCTCACTGGCACAGGCCCCTTCAGAGTTCCTGAGGGTGGCCCTTGGGAGCTGTCTGCACCTGCCATGCTCTAGTAAGATACTATAAGGGAAGTTGGTTCTCTCTTTTGTTTCTTCTCCACTTTGAGCCCCGTCCTCCACTCCTACATTTTCCTTTGTGTCAGGGGTTGCTTCAAGTGGTTGTGGGCATTTTGGGGGTATTTGGGGATATATCTTATATGGGTTTAATGGGATGTCTTCATGTGGTTTGTAGTTACTTCTGTGAAGAGTTAAGTTATTTATTGTTGTCTTTGTTTGGGAGGGGCTTTGAGCATGACTTCTGTGACAGGGACAAGCAGGGCCACGTGAATTTGTCCTGGGGTGCCTGGCACTGGAGTTATGTGGATAATGGAGGGCACATTTGAAATGTGCAAAACTGGAAGCTAGTCTGTGAAAAATTCTCCCAAATATGGCAACTCATATATGAGAACAATTTGATACAGATTTTTCTGAGATTTGACAACATTCCTAAAACTTTACATTACCAACAAAGACTGCAGTTATAAGAAACCTTTCTAAAGTATCAATGATTAAAAAATAAATTAATCACGATAGAGGAAACACTGGATGATCTTTCGATTATCTCTATAGAAAAATTATAAAATTTTGTCATCTGAAGAGTCAGTCAAAGGTATTCACCAAAAAAAAGGAAATATTATATGGTATAATAGATTAGATTTATGGGTTTTAAAATTTTAAAATCCATATTTAAAATTTTTTAATTTGTTGTGAATTATATTCTTATTCTAAAAAGTATTAATTTTATCCATAATTTTGTATTCTTAATTTTATATTATTTTTCTTAAAAAGGGCTCCTTAAATTATATAAGCTTCAGGATCTATAACCCCGGATCTGCCCCTGGTAGATAGAACGTTCTGATTTATTACATAGTGACCTAGCAAAAAAACTATTTTAAAGTGTGGTTTCTGACTGTTTATTGTTTTAAAGTATAATAGTAATTGCTAAAATAGTTTTCTGATAGCTTTTTTTGGAATTCAAATCAATATCCATGACTGACTCCTACACAACTTCTCACATTTTTCTCTAGAATTCTGACCCCAAATCAGAGCTTTGTAAAGTCAAAGCCAATAAAAAACAACAACAAAGAAATCCAGAAAAAGTCTTAATTCCAATGCTGATGGAAACAACCAGTAAACAGGGCCCTCTGGCAAGGCAGATGAAAACCAGGAACTCTGGTATAGACAGAAGTCGCAATTTCAAAGACTAACATAAAAAATGATGTTGTAAGCCAAGACTATGCACAAATAGCATGCCTTTCTATTTGGAAAGGAAGCCTCTGGGTTTTTGGGTTTAGTTTTTTTTTTTTTATTAATTCTTCAGGAATTTCTGATTTTCTGAATTTAGCCAGAAATTTAGATTAAGTAATGACTCCAAAAGTGAGCCTAGAGCTAAACTCCCTGAGACAAGGATTACCACGGATGTGACAATGTCTCTAGAAAGTGAGGCTGTACAGAAGAATCTCAATAGGTACCTTGGTAGTGACGCAAAAGTGGTATAGTGGTGCAGTGGGGAAAACCTGGGCTTGGGAGACCTGGGTTTAAACTATAATACTTACTAAGTGACTGCAGCTATGTTATGTAACCTCTTTGGGCCTCAGTTTCCTTATCTGTAAAGTGAGCTTAATGATACCCACCTACACGGATGTTAGGAAGAATAAATACAATGCTGTGGGCAAAGTGTCTGGGTAACGGTAAGTACTCAACGAATGATAGTTCTTATTTCCTTTGTGGGTTTATGGTACCACTGTTGTTCGAAGGTCAAAGTCTTAGACTCATCAATAATAGCTGCTTTTATAAGCAAGCGTGACTTTATTTTCAATGATACTAATTTATTGGCTACTGACAGACTGGCAGTTCTGGTTGATTCACTGTGTTGGGCTCTCCTGATTTGTGAGCCTGGTTTTTATTTGTTAGGAGCGTAGAAATTCTCAATATTGGGCACATACATAGGATTTCCTGGGCTGAATTTGCTAACATAATATTTTCCCCTACAGTTTTAAGTAAGTACAGATAAAAGAAAAAAATTTAAAAAGAGAAAGAAATAATAATGAGGGCTATTCTCAAAGGAAAGGAAATCGAGTCATATTCCATAGTGGTTAAAGAATTTACTATTCTATTGCAACAAAGAAAACTGTCTACTGAAGCTTTTCAAGGTAAATTTAGATCTTTTTTCTCTCTCTCTTTTTTAACAAATATTCAGCGGGATTCACATACATGACATTTCAAGCTATCACACATTCAGATGTTCTTAGCACACTGAAGAACTTGAGCAAAGTACCATTTACCATCTTAAGTTTTCAAAGAGATATCATATTGTTAATTTAAACCAAACTTTTCCCTTCTGGTTGTACCTGTATACTCTCATTAGAATTGGACAGCAAGGAAAAAAACCTTTACAGGATTCCCACATGCAAATGTGGTGCCTGAACATCTCAAAACTTCTATGCCATGAACTACTAATAAAAACCACGAACACCAGGAAATGTGCAGATACTTCCTGCACATCTGTGTAAACCTCCTGATTGGGACATGAACTGGTGTGAGTGCTCCAATTCATATAGGTTGCTTGTCAATACACCAGTATAGATTGCCATTCTGATTTTTCTTACCTTTTAAGAATGATAAGAAAGGCACTTTTGAGTTAAACACATGAAAACAAGAAGATAGGAATATAATAGATTTCAGAGTAAGAAGAGCAAAATTAGGGACATTATTACTAATTGTTTGCCCTCAGGCAAGTTCTTTGATTTCATTAAACTTTAGCTTCTTCAAAGGTGAAATGGGGAAAGGTGACCTTCCTAATAAAGACATTATGAAAATTAAATGAAATAATGTGTTTAAAGAGCTTATTCCAGGGCTCAGTGTTCAACAATAGTCATTATTATTTTTTGGGTCTATCATACACATATTAGATTTTAGCATCAAACATGTTTACTTGTGTATTATACATAGTTGAAGAAAAGATAGAAAATACAGGATATGAACTTGGCTGGGCAAAGATTGGTCTGAAGGTATAAATATTGCCTTTTTAAACATGCATTACTTAACTGAAAAACTTAACTAAATGATGGTCTGTATGATTACACTTTTTAGTGTTTATTATCACACTCTGGCATCCATAGCAATCCTTGTCTTGGGGGTTTAGCTCTAGGTTCACTTAAATTCAGGAAAACTGTATGGAAATTTAGAAATTCCTGCAGAATACCAAAAAAGCCTAAAAGCTTCTTTCCAAATAGAAAGGCATGTTAATTGTGGGTAGTGTTGGCTTGCATGGAGCATCGTTTTTTTATGTTAATCTTTGGAACTGTGACTTCCGTCTACACCAGAGTTCCTGGTTTTCATTCACCTTGCTAGATGGCCCTGCTTCCCTGCTTACTGGTTATTTCCATCAGAGTTGGGATTAAGATTTTTTTTTTTGGATTATTTTGCTCCTGTTTTTAATTGACTTTGACTCCACAAACTCTCCTGGCTGTGATTTGGGGTCAGAATTTTGGAGAGATCCTGTGATACATGTACTTTTAGTATTTAGAATAGTGAGAAGAGGATTTAGGCAAGGTCAGCCATGGATGGGATGTTTGAAAGCATTGGGTTGTTTAAATGTCCAGGAGACCTACAAATACAGCTCAAGAGATGTTTGTTTGAATTCTAAAAGTTCTTAGAAGACTGTTTCTACAATTTGCAAATTTTTTCATTTGTATCCTTGTCCATTCCCCCACCCCCAGGTGAATTATTATTGACTTCTAAGATTTCTTTATA